>SNQJ01S0139943.1:0-25138 GCA_010110895.2 Picea sitchensis | reverse complement strand
CTTCAATTACTTGTCATGTTCACTTGACCATATTGTTCAATAATTTCCTTCTCATGATATGACTTCCACTGACGATTCCAATTTTCAATCAACTATAATGCATCTTCTTTGATCCATGTTTTCTATACCTGCAAAGCATCTCACTAGTCCATTGATTCCATTGATTCCACTAATTCCAAATATACTCTCATGTATTTTTTTAGACCTACCAATGATCTCATAAATCCATCTCTGTCCATAACTCTACTACTCAATTTTCCACAATGATCCATCTGTCACTATACTATTATGAAGGCTTCTCTATTGCAATTGATCATCACATGTTCTTGTTTCTTCAACCTGAATCAAATGTGTCCAGTGGTCTTTTCTAACTGTCAATCAAACTCTACATTTCTGGAACAACTTTCACTGAAGATATCCCTGCCTAAATACACATGTGGAATACAATCATAAACTTCTACCTGTGTAACTTCCAACCAATACCTACATGTGTATGTGCTCCAAAACAAATTGTTACAGGACATTTTGCACTTATGTCATCAACCCATTATGAACTGCTTTGAATCTGTCTCTACAAGCACTTCAAATTGCTCGAAGGATGGTTCTCTGATCTGTAGTAGCTACTGCATAGAATCCCCCTATTGAGTATTCATATTTAATGGGAGTATCCAAGTCGAATGGCTCAAAAAAATGGAGGAATCGACCCCAATGTGGATTAATCTTCCTCTTCAATTGTAGATTGATCATCTCTCTGAATTCTGACTTATTCCTCTTTTCTTGTGGATTCTTAATGATCTTCTACAATTCCTGAAGGTACAATATATTGGGTTTGTTCTTTATTCACTTGCTCTTCTTTTCTTTCTCGTACTACTGCAAATCATGTGATCTCTGGGACCTATTTTTTATTCACATGTTCTTCTTGTTTTCCATTTCTTCTCCAAACCTTCATGTATCTGACATCTTCCTTTTTACCTGTAGATTTTCATTTTTCTCGTATTATTGTCAATCCTAGGAGTATGACTTATGGGTGTCCTTCATTCATCTTCTCTTATTTTACCTATTCTTGTTTTCTTTTCAAAACTTTCTTATATCTTATATAAGTGTTCTCTTTCATAGAAGTATCCATCATGCTTCTATAATCATGAGCTATGTGACCATAATTGTGTCATTTGTAACATTCAATTTTATGTGGGGCCACATAATCATTTATTTCTTGAACATTTTTTCCATAAGCCCTGCAATATACAACTTTATGTCCAAATTTAGTACAATTAAAATAATGACTATAAAATAAATCTACATACCTGGGGGTGAATGATCTTCTTTGCGGTGCAATCCTTATAAATTCATGCCTCTATTGATCACAATATTCTCTTATGTTGATTCCTTCATCATGACTGAAGCTTCTTTGTTACTTGAATGTGGAAGGTCTCGTTGAATATGTATCTCTATTATATTCATTCTTCTTTGATTCTTGTTGACCATGATTCCTTCCTTTGAGTATTTCTGCATAACTCTTTCTCTTTTCCTCATTCTTCCTTTCTGGCAACCCGGAGTGCTTATCTTCATCTTTCTTTACTGAAGATGTGGATGTTTCTCTCTCTTCAATGTTCTTGTTGAGCTTGATGATTTTAACTCTCAATGTGACAAATTATTCTTCAAGCATCTCAACGTCTTCTTCTTTCTTTATCATTTGAATATTCATGACTTCTTCTATTCCTTTTGCTTCTTCAAGTTGGATATTCAAGGAGATGATTTCTTTTTCAAATATTCTTTCTTCTTGACCAAATTCTGCTTCAAGTTGATTTAGGTCATCGGTTATTTCCTTAAGACGATAGGTCAAAATATTTTCTCTTTTCTCTGCTTCCTTTCTTTTGGATTCCAAACAACGCTTCTCTTCCATTGCTTCATTTCTTAATGTTGTTATCTCAGCTTCCAAACAATTTTTTTCTTCCATCCGACTTTTGTATGTTTCTTCAATCTTTTTGGATTCTTCTAGCTGAGCTTTTAGTTTCACGATGACCTATTGGGATTCTTCATAACTTTCTTGAGAATCATTCTTGACTAATTGTTCCTCAAGAGACTTGTTCTTCTTCCTTTCATTTGTTAATTTGTCTAAAGCATTGATCAACTCTGCTTCAAGGTCTACTATGTCCTCTTCACGATTTTCTTCTTCTAAATCTATATAACATGATGAACATATTTCTTTTTGTTCAGTTCTTGCATCTTCTTTACCATTCTATGGATTTGTGATGGGAGATTCCTCAAGGTAGAGATTATGTAATTTATCCCAAATGTTTTTAGTTGATGAAAATTTTCCAACATTTTCTCTTACTGGATCAGGTAATCCTTCCCAAATGAAATCCATTGTTATTTTGTTGTTTATTTTCAATTCCTTTTTGGCTACAGTCTTTGGCTTCTTTGTATTGGTGTATCTTGTAACAATTGAGTACCAAACATCATATCCTTGTACCTGTAAAAAAAAAATCATTATCTTGGTCCACACCTCATACTTTAGACCATTCTGACCATCAAACTGTGGTATTCCATTTCTATACAAATTGTTTCTTTCCATGATCTTCTTTCTAGTGGTTAAATTGTTTTCTTGAAGGACCTGCTCTGATACCAATTGTTGGAATACTGAGAGGGGTGGGTGTGAACCAATATGAGCACTTTTACTACTTTTAACCACAATATATAAGCTTCAATATTATTAGCAATATATCATCAATGTGTCATCTATGATTGCATTCAATATATCATGAGCATATAAACATAAGTAGTATCACATCAACAACATTATATCAAATACACAATACACCAGGATTTACATGGAAACCCAAATGGGACAAAACGACATAATGTTTTCTTATATATTGTTAAAAATACATTCATTGGAAGAACCAACTTCCCAATTCTCCACCTACAACTGGAAGGAGGCTACAACCCCCTATTTACAGACTCCAAACTGAAGGAAGCTACAACTCCCTAAATTCTCTAGTTCCAACCAGAAGGAGGCTACAACCTCTTTATTTCCAGGCTCCAACCTAAAGGAATCTCCAACTCCCTGAGTTCTTCGATACCAACTGGAATGAGGCTACAACCTCCTTTCCTTGCCCCATCCTGTCGCCCTGAAATATAAATGTAGACCAACTATCACCACCGCAATTACTACCACTGTCACTGCCACTACCACTGTCACATCAGTCGGTAACCTATCAACATGTTATTGTATCCAACCTGTCACTGTATAAAACCTGTCACTGATCAACCTGTCTAACCTGTCACTTTCACCGATACTCAACCAGATCTTCTCACATGGATCATATACCAAGGACACCTCTCAACTAGATTTCCAACATCACCAACACATCCCTCTAACGAACATGTACCATGATCACCAGCATATCATCACAAGGTATGTGTTTCAACCATGTACCAAACATGTACCATGCATCAACCATGTACCATAACCTGTACCATACAAAGAATCAACTGTATACCACAACAAGTGCATTAACCATGCAAATTGTGCATAAACCATGCACCACAACCTGTACAATGTATCTCAACCATCAACCATGTACATAAACACTTGTACCATACCATGTATCAACCATGTACTACACCAAGTACATAAACCATCAACACTTGTACCATACTATGTATCAACCATGTACTACACCAAGTACATCAACCATGCACTATACCAAGTACATTAGCCATGCATTAATGTCACCAAGGAATGCCTCATACATATGCTACCATATACCAAGTGTGAAATTCATCCATGTACTAACATCTCAAGGATATGTATGTAATAATGAACCATAACCATGACATGTACCAAACCAAATATCAAGATAGCTAAGAGTGTACTTCTAACAAGGTATCATGTCATCACCAAATTGTACCATGCATAATCACTACCATGACATGCCTCAAACATATACCATAACAACACAAGAATAATCCTCAAAACTAACACATAAGCATACATCTAATTTTGTAGACACCCTACTATATCAGATAAAAAATGAGTAAACCAACCTGGGCATCAAAAACCTGGTACATGAATTACTTTTCAAACTTTAACAAGCCTTTTCAAAGATCTGCGACTTGCTCTCTACTTCCCGTGGATATCTAGACTTTCCTCTACTACAGATCACATACATTCCCGCCCTACTGATCTGTAGCCCATTGATTTATTTGCTTCTTTGTATGTCTGTGTTTTCATTCACTGAAATCTACGTATGATGGGGCTTATTTGAGTCTACAACTCGCAGATGTACATGTTCTTCTGCAACTCGCGGATAACCTAAGAAAAACCCTAGAACAATAATCTCAACTTCGTCCCTTCGACTCCTGCAACCTCTCTCTTCATTGAACTTCGTTGCCTCAGAATCATTGCTCCAGTTCTTTCAATAGTACCTTCCCATAACACTTTAAAACATAGATATTCAATGTGCACAATAGGTGTTAATAAGAGTCTCTTGAAGTCTTATTTATATTTTCCAAGTGACTTCCTTTAGGGGCTAGCTTGTAACTGTTTTACCCCTTTTCCTTATTTTAGGGCTAACCCACACTTTCTTGTTGCAACCACTTTACCCTTACTAAATTCTTGTTGCAACTACTTTACCTTTAATAAATTACATGTAACTTATTGTTGATCTTTTAGGGGATTTTAAATCATTCTTCAGGGTCCTCCAACTTCACAAGGCCATAACTCCTCAACTATGAGGAACCACGTGATGTACCACATATAATCAGAAACGACATGATGAGTATTATCCATCTATGAATGCATTACTTGAATTTACATTTTCATTCATGTCCTTATTCCTTTATCAACTTCGGGTTCCATAACCCTACCTATGGGGATTCTTGTAGACTTATTCAAATACACCCATCACACAAGTTGACATCAACCACTCTTGTTGACATCAATGACAACTAACTTACCATCAATCTCTATCACAACTCTGGGATATCTCGAACACTCCAAGGGTTGACATCAATGACAACCAACTGTCAAACACTACATAATGGTGGCAATCAATGACCAAACAAATGAGTAAATGTACTAAAAAATGTTGACAAACAATGACCAAATAAATGAGTAAATGTACTACAAAATGGTGGAAATTAATGACCAAGTAAACAAGCAAATGTGCTACAAAATGGTGGCAATTAATTATCAAATAAACAAGTAAATATATTACAATATGATGAATCAATTCAACCAATTAACGACTAGGTGAATTACAACTAAAAATTAGTCGAGGGAAAAGAGACTGTAAATTTGCTGCTAATAGTCGTCAACTCAAAAATAGTTCTATATGTCCTATTTTTAGTTGTTTTGTAGTAACAAATTACTCATTTTGTACTAGTGTATGTTTCAAATATTGGGTTGTTTATCCTTTCAAAACCATCTATTCCTCCCATACAATCAACAACACTTATCTCATTTTGTGGTCCTCTTTATAATTGGTCTAATTACTTGAATATTCTTAAATACAAACATAGCATTTCCATGTATAGTATGTGTATGAACAATTATGCTTGTGGAAAATTTAACAAGAAAAACGTGGTATATATCGATGTTCTTCCATGAACTCATGGGAACATTGCAGGGTTCATAAATAGCCACAGGTCATCATTATTTAGTGCAAATTGTTCATTTGAGGAACACTCTAATGACAAAGAGTTCTTTATGAAAAGGAAGGTATCCATATTTTTTGTTGTGTATGCAATACATAGTTTGTCTCCTAGTAACGAGTTGTTAATAAAATATAGCTTTCATAGAGCACCAACCACTCGTCAAAAATGTCTTGCATTAGATATACCTTTAGACGTCCCCTTGGGGCGTAAGAAAAATATGATTGAATAATTGAAATTTTCGATTTTCAATGGAACTAATGTAAATGTATTGCTCAATTCAACATTTGTTTTATAAATTGGTTGGTTGCATGTTTATTATTTGGAAGAAAAAAAATCACGCTTCTAATAAATGTTTGGTATAATGTTTGAACATACTAAATGCATTGTGTTACTAATATTGTCGATGTAATGTTCAATATTTTTAGAATCAGGATTTTGATGACGAGCGACTTGTCTTACCATCTATTGTTGCACCCCCACTATGATGTCAAATGAAGAGAATGTTATTAAACAAGCATAGCTTGGAGAGGAAGCATACCAAGCATTGTTGAATTAACCACCTATTCAATTATCACTATGTCTTGAGTCACCAACTCAAAACCTCTTTTCATCTGGACTTTGTGAAGGTAGCTAAGTCAGGGTAAAGATATCACTATTGTATTTAGGTATCAAATGGTTTAGGAGAATAGTCTTGGCATCCTCCCCATCAACTAATTCCTTGAATTTTTCAAGCTATCTAATAGTAGATATTATATCGTTGATGTGACTTGACATGGTGGCTTCAACTGGCATCTTAAAGTCAAAAAACTATAATTTTAGGGAAAAGTTTTATTTCACTACTTATGCCCAAAATAACTTGTTGATACTTTCCCATATCTCCTTGGATGATTTTTCAAAATCTACGTGGTGTAGCTCTGAATATGAGAGGGCAAGACCAATAATATATTTTTCCTTATCATCTCTTATTTTCCATTCTATCAACTTATTCGGATCTATAGGTTCTGCCTTGATTCCTTTGACAGTTCCCCGTAGGTTTTTATTCATTAATTGCATCTGGATATTCACTTTCCATGTATGGAAAGTGAAACCTAGGTCCTTCTCTAACAACATCTCCATGAAAATAAAATATGATCTTTTGTTTCTAAAACATAATTACCGTTGAAAATTATTTTTTTTTAAACTAAAAAAAAAACTCACTAAAAATTACTTCTAGCCCACGCTGGACCAACAAGAAAGAGATGAGGTGATTGTAACCTAGATTAAAATATCAAGACGAGAGGAAGGCGATCCATATGTAGAGAGAGGAGGTCGTACATCGCTAAAACTCTCAAATATGAGAGGAAATGGCCTGCCAACAACAAATCGACCCCTCAATTAGACATATTGTCCCTTCAACTATCATATCGACCTTTTAACAAAAAAATTGTTGGAAAAAACAAATATAAATCGACCCTCAAACACATAAATCAACCCTCCAAGCAAAGTAAATTGGAATGTTGAAGCATCTGACAGATGTTTGGATATTTAGACACTTGGGAGTTAGTTAAGATATACTTGGTCTAATGTGTCATTAGGTAAATGTGTGTATCTTAGTGTGTTTTTTTAGTATGCATTTGTAGTTAGGAAATCTGACAGTCACGATATGTTCCCAACATAGAGTGATATGACAGTTCATATTCTCATCAATCTTAACGACTACATTGATTTGTGGCTTAACACCTGATTGGTCCATGATCTTTATTTAAAGAGCATGGAGGTTCATTTGTCGATGATCAATTGTGAGAAACTCTCTTGTAAAATCTCTCTGTAATATTTTTCTTTTGCACTAATAAACTGCTTCAAGTGGTCACGTTGGCTGGGGTCGTGGATGTTTCCCCATAATGTTTTTACCACATCAAATCATCAATGTGTTTATCTTTGATCTAGTTGTGTGAGTGGTTATTGAAGGTGTTTTTCCTATGTTGGAATACATGTGTTGTCGAACATGGTATCAGATCCTATTTGAATACCTGCTCCCGTTGTAGATCGAGATTGTGAAGTCGAGTTGTCTCATCTCTGGTTTCTTCCATTTCCATATATTTATGGGCTAAGAGGATTGTTCCATTGTGTCTGGAGCACTCATTTCAGTTAGGAACGTTTTTCATTTCACTCGAAAAGGTTTTTGTTTTTCCAAGATACAACCATTTCAGTCAGATCCAAAGGTATATAGCCTGAATAAGCCATTTTTAAATTTTTGCAGAGTATTATTTCGGTTTTATATTGTTTGTTTCTAGGTTGCTACTCTTTTAGATCTGTGTATTCTATTTTCCCTATTCCCTGTGTGATCTCGGCAAATAAAAAACAGATAGTAAAATGTGCATTTTTGGGGTAAGCTAACCGAGATCTAACCCTTGTTGTCATCGAGAAGCGGAATTTTTTTCTTGTGTGAAAAGAGTTATTTTATGAGCAGGCTATCCAAGGCCGTCTTTCACAACAACACCCCCAATCCTCCTTCTAAACAATACAATATGTTTTGCTATCTCACTTGGTTAAAAATTGTCTTATTAAGTAAGAGGTCTTGAGTTCAAGTCTTTTTTTTGTTTTTGTTTTTTAAAAAGTTCATGCATCCATTGTAAAATGTATTTCACTTCAAGTATAAAAGTGAATCACTATAAGTAGTTTTAATATTGTATTTTAAAGTTATTTATTTTGCATGAACCTTTATTTTATAAAGTAACTTCATTGTAAAAGTGATATCTGCTTCTTTTTATAAAAGTGGGTAACTTCATAAAGCAACTTATTTGTAAAAGTGAGGTTGTTTGGAGGGGTATCACTATGTGGACCAACTTATGCTTGCCACATGACTCTTTGGTTACCGTTTATACTTTTTTTTAAAGGACATAACTTTCACATCTGAAGTCTGTTTTCAATGTCATTTTTTTTAAACCACCTAATTTTTCAAGATCTTTCCATCCAGATCATCAGTTTCAATTTTTAAATCCATCTATTTTCATATTTAATATGGCTTCTTCCAATGATTTTTTGCTTACCAGCACCAACTATTTCCAATGGAAATCCCATATGGAGGATTTATTAAGAAGTAAAGGCTTGTACCAGATTACCTTGGGAAAGGAAAAATAACCCATTGATGATGAAAAGAAAGTCAAATGGGCTAATAGGAATGATGAAGCACATGGATTGATCAGAATGTCCATCTCTCTTGATTTAAGGTTCCACCTTCAAGAAATTGATGACCTCGATGAAGCTTGGGAAAAACTTGAATTTGTGTTTGGTAAACACAATAGTATTTGAGCAAATCACTTAGAAAATCAGACATTGACTTTAAGTCCAAATTATTTTTCTTCCATTGAATATTATCTATCTAAGTTTAAAACACTTATAATTTTATGTGAAGAGTGTAGCATAAAGTTGGAGGAAGAGAGTTGCATATATATTATTCTTTCTAATCTAGGTAGTGCATATTTTGTGTTTTTATCTACCTTTTATGCCATGAGAGAGGCTCTAGGGAAATCCTATCAAAAACCAACTCTTGAGTCATTTTGTGATGCTTTGATTAGAGAGAAAGATAAGCTTGTACAACATGGAGTGATTATCACTGCAGGTACCTCCAACAAAGCCTTAGTATCCCAATAGAAAGATAAACCAAAGAATCTAAAGAAGAAACATCCTTGCCACAATAAGCAAAATAAGGGTCCCAAACCCACTCAGATAGCTTCAGCTCCTAATGGTGACAAAGGAGAAAAATATAAAAATAATAAGACAGACAGACATTGCAACTTTTGTGGGAAAGATGGTCATGATGAGTCCAAATGTTTCAAGAAGATGGCAGCTTTATAAGCTGTGATGAAGAAGAACAACATCAATATTGATTCTACTTCTTATTCTTCTTCTCGTGGACATGCACTTTCTGCTTTTGGTTTCTCCTTCAATGAAAATTCTACTTCCATATGAGTTCATTGAACCTGAACCGGCACCAGCACCTTCATTTCCTATATGGGTATGTTCAACACAAGAAGTAGTTGGTGATCTTGTTATTGATCCTTCATATCAATGTTGGACACATTCACAGTTCCAACGATCCTCTTCTCTTTTGGCTCAAGTTTCAGAGACTCGTGACCCAGAGACATTTGCATAAGCTTTAGGTCATCCAAATTGAGATATATCAATGAATGAAGAGTATTGTTCTTTAATGGAAAATGATACTTGGGATCCTATACATCTTCTGAAAGGAAGAAAACTTGTTAGATGTAAATGGGTCTACAAAACTAAGTATGCACCGGATGCAAGTGTTGAAAGACACAAGGCTCAATTAGTTTCCAAGAGATTTTCCCAAGTTGAAGGAATTGACTATAATGAAACATTTTCTCCTATAGCCAAAATAAATTCCATCTGCCTTGTTATTTCCCTTGTTGCATCCAATAAATAGGATGTGGACCATCATATGGATGTTAAATCTGTCTTATTGCATGGGGATTTTCAAGAAGAAATATACATGGAACAACCTCCTGGCTATGTATAGAATGACTCTAGCCTTGTTTGACGCCTTAAGAAATCTCTTTATGGTATTAAGCAAGCTCCCCGAACTTGGTATGCCAAAATGGACAGCTTTCTTATTGACACTGGATTTTCTAGATGTCATTCTTATCCTAATGTCTATACCAAGAAAGTAGGAATCCATCTCATAATCCATGTTCTTTATGTTGATAACCTTATCCGTACTAGTAGTGACTCAAAACTTTTAAACCATGTGAAAACCAGCCTTAAGAAGAAATTTGAAATGACAGACTTAGGCTTTTTGCACTATTTTCTTTGGCCTCCAAGTTTTGCAAATCAATGAAGGAATTGTTTTTCCCAATCTAAGTATGCTTGTGGCCTTCTTCATTTCTTCCACATGGAATATTGCAAACCAGTCCCCTCTCCCTTCCAGTTTGGATTCAAGCTTGTCTCCACCTGTACTTCTCCTAAAGTTGATGCCACTTTGTATCGTCAGTTAGTTAGTAGCCTCTTATACTTGACTCATACCCATCATGATCTTTCCTTTGTTGTTGGTTTTGTTTCCCGGTATATGAAAACACCCCATGAATTCCATTGGAAAGAAGCTAAAAGGATACTTCGATATGTCCAGGGTACAATTCAGTTCGGGATACATTACAATTTAGAGGGTACTCCTTTATTGGTTGGTTTCACTGATTCATATTGGCCCAAAGACCCTGATGATCGGAAGTCTACTGTAGGTTATGTTTTTAGGCTTGGTTCAAGACTTGTCACTTGGGCATGTAAAAAATAACAGACTATTGCATTTTCTTCAACAAAAGCAGAGTATCAAGCAATAGTAAATGCAAGTCAGGAAGTCATGTGGATTCGACAAATCCTTTTAGATTTTGGATTCCATCAGTAGCATCCGACTAGACTTTGGTGTGACAATCAGAGTTCCATCAAGCTCGCCAAATACCCAGTTCATCATCAGCGTAGAAAATACATCGACCTACACATGCACTTCATCAGAAATCTCATTTATGATCGAGTTATTGAAGTGTTATTTTTCCCTATAGAAGATCAAGTTGTAGACATTTTCATAAAGTCTCTTACAGAAGTGAAGTTTTCCAAGATTCGATCTATGTTAGGAGTTGAGGAAGTTTTCATTAATGGGGGACAGGCTCTAATGCCTCCTTCCTTCTATTATTGTGTCACTTTTGTAAATCCTTAAATCATATCCCAAGTTAATCTTAAGGGGGGGTGTTAGAATATTTAGACACTTAGGAGTTAGTTAAGATCTACTTGGTTGAATGTGTCATTGGGTAAAAGTGTGTTTCTTAGTGTGTTTCTTTAGTATGCATTTTTAGTTAGTAAATCTGACGGTCATGATATGTTCTCGACATAGAGTGATCTGACGGTTCATATTCTCCTCGATCTTAACGAATACATTGATATGTATCTTAACACCTGATTGGTCCATGATCTCTATTTAAATAGCATGGAGGGTCATTTTTCATGATCGATTGTGAGAAACTCTCTTGTAAAATCTCGTTGTTATCTTTTTTCTTTTGCATTAAAACTTATCCAAGTGGTCGTGTTGGTTGGGGTTGTGGATGTTTCCCTGTAGGGGTTTTACCACGTCAAAACATCGGTGTGTTGATATTTGATCTGGTTGTGTGAGTGGTTACTAAAGGTTTTTGTCCTTTGTTTGAATACATGTGTTGTCGAACAAGATAAACTTGGAGGATTTGGATGAGAAACATGGCCTACAGTGGAAAATTGATCCTCCAACAAGCAAATGGGCCCTCAAAATGGTAGCTCAATCCTTTAATTTGATGAGTTCTTTCTAATTGTACAACTACATTATTTCCATATGATTGGAAATAGTGTAATTTTAGGAAGCAACAAAACTAGGCGACTCAAATATTTGCATTGGAAGCTCCTTCAAATCATGGTGATTTTAATCATGGCTTACACCCAACAAACATGTATGTCAACTATATGTTAAAATAGAATCGTGGCTTTCACTCGTGTTGGTATATGACTGTGTTTGACTATGGATAAAGCTAGATTTTCATCCGCTTTGATACCATATTATGATAACCAAAGAAATCCTAGAAAGGGTTATGATAGCGAAAACATGATCTCCATAAACATTGAACGATATTATTATTGAACAGTACAAAATTACAATGACAGTCCTCACTCTTATAAAGAGTTTGAGTGACCAAAACCCTAAAAAATGAAAACCTTAATATTTTAACCTTAAGTCACTAACGTGAATTTATTACATGGGTAAGCCTTATATCTCTAATAACAAACTTCATCATATAGCTTCCCAACTAAAACCAAATTCATTCTAAGATCTGGTACATGTCTGGCATGTCTAAGAAATAGACTACAATTGTCTTATGTATTTATTATAACATCTCTTATTCCTTCAATATTACAAAGACTTTTATAACCCAATCAAAACTTACTCATATTACCAGATTTATAAGAAATAAAATTTTCTCTACTTGGCGTAGCATGGCAGGTGCATGGTAGAAGCTCCAAAATCTAAAATCCAATCACTATCATGACTATAAGTATAAAGGCATGCATCCTCACAAGAAACAATAATTAATACCTCACCATCTAATGCAATAGAAATATTTTCTTCATTATCGTTGTTGTTGGTTGTCTTTTCATCCTTTTTCTTCCTTTTTAATATCATGCAATATTTTATGACACGACCAGGTTTTCTGCAATGATAACAGGTTATTCTTCAATTCCTAAACTTGGACCTGCCTCTAGATATGGATCGCCTTGATTTATTTCTATTTGATTGCCTTCCATGTTCACCAAGGGTTAATGCCTCCATATTTGACATGTCCTCTCCCATAGATTTCTTGTGCATCTCTTCATTTAATAAAGTATTAGAAACATATTCAAAACACAATTTACCTTTTAGTGCCACATTACTTATGGTAATGACCAAGTTCTGCCAACTATCAGGCATTGAACTCAAGAGTAGGATGGATTGTATCTCATCATCAAATACAATATGCAATGAAGTGAGTTGGTTCAACACCATGTGCAAATCATTTAAATGTTCATCTATTGGGCTCCCTTCCTTCATTTTAAGGTTAAATAACCTCTTCATCAAAAATAATTTGTTGACTACTATGTATCGTTCATATAAATCATGAAGTTTTTTCCATAATGACTCGGTTGTATTTTCTTACGAAACATGGAAGTATATCATGTCTTCCAAATACTGTCAGATAATGGAAATTGTCTTTCGATCTAACTTCTTCCAGTCTTCATCAGTCATCGATGAGGGTTTCTTTGATTTTCCTTCAATCGACAATTGCATATCTTTTAGGGTCAATATATATATATATTCCATTTTTTACCTCCATATGGTAAAGTTTACCTCGGTAATATTTTCAATGTTTATCACTGACTCCATTGCATCCACCTATAAATGAAACCTACATGCATCGAATCTCCAAAAAAACTTTTCTCTGATACCCATTGTTAGAAAATAAACAACAATCAATAATAAACTTAAATAGATCTCATGATAAAACACCAAACATAATAAAAATGGAAAAAATAAAAAAGAACAAAACACCATGAATTTTACATGGAAAACCCAACAAAAATCTGGGAAAACCCATGGGGAAAGAATCAACAACTTTAGCTCAACTCTTGTTCTCACTTTTTTTTGTGCATGAGAAAGAGTACACATATATAGGCTCTCATAGAAGAAGGTAGACAAAGTACCATGGACACAATACCATGGGATACCAAAAACCATGGGCCAAAAACCACCACTATAGACTAAACTCATTTAACTCATTCCATGAGTCAAGGTTAATGCAACATTACATAAGTATGAATAAGTCATAAAATGCATTATATTTTATTTTATTTGGTCTCACACACAACAAAATGCGTACATGAATGGGTCTCCTCTTCAGAGATGAGCAACCCACACCTTCGTCAATCACTCGGTCTTCCTCTTCAACCAAGAATAGGAACAAGGGATTCCAAATGAGCAATGTTTAGAGAAAAATCTGACTTCGAAACGGGCACAAGGAGGCGACATTCAATGTAGGAAAGTGCATGTATAATATGCCACCCTCCAAGACTATTGCTTGTATTTCACAATCGTTGATTCTATAAACCATTGATTGACAAAGGTGATTAGAGGTGGGACCCTACTAATGGACTGATGTGGCACTCAGCGTATGATGCCGGGACAAAGGATATTTTTTGGAGAGAGTATGGCCATAATCAAAGGAAATCGACCTAGCATAAGCCTATTAGCATTGAAGATTGGATAAGGTGCCAAAAAAAATCTATTACAAGAGGTTCAATCTACAGGAGAGATTTGGTGGTGTCATATTCTCTCAATGAGGATCATCTAGTGTCATCAGTTGGTAATGCATAGTTGGTAAGTATTAGAACTGATGGATGGGTTTGGGGATTGGAGTCTTCTATATCGTCCAAGGTGTTAGTAAACAATCTACATTCACAAAACTTTTCCTACCTTGTTGATGTGTATGATAATAACTATGCAAGTTAGTTGTACTTGGGTTGGCAAAGAGAAGATCAATTAGGATTGCAAAGTGAGCAGGGAAAGGAGAGGGAAACATCTATATCAAATTTACAATCATCATCTATTAGGCTAAGATATCAACGTCATAAAATGGTGTGGGAAAGAAACATGGATGAGGCTACATAAATAATTAATGAAGGATATCAAATGGTTTTAGTAGTACAATGAGAAAGGGGGGAGAGGGGATTAAAAGTGGAATTTGAATTGGAAAATACATGGTCTATTAAGACCAATCTCTTTTTCTAGCTCATACTAACTAACAAAGACCTTCCATGGGACAATCTTGAAAAATAGGTTGTGGTAGGGCCCAAGATATTGTATTCTATGCAAAGAGAGCTAAAGTGATACCCATATTTTTTTTAAAGGCCATTTCACCTTAGAAGTATGGACCACTATAAAAAGACTAAATGTAATTAAAGAAAAATGGAAAGGAAGATTTGTAGTAGATCCCTTGAACCTAGTTGGAGGACATTGCGGTAAGGAAAAACAATCCTTCACTATCCCTTTTTATGTTATGGATTATATGGTTGTTCATGAATTATTCTGTTCTTAGTGAAGTGCAATAACCCCTACCATGACTTACTACAAATTTAAATAATCTTACAAAGATTATGTCAAATGTTAGAAATAACATAAGTAGAGAGTACTAGGTCATTTGGAGGTAAATGAATCCATTCTTTATGGGTTTTTAACCAAAATACAAATCAAAGTACTAGAGAATGTGGACAAGTGCATATTACTTGTATCTTGTATGCATAAGAATTCATTTTAATGTGGTTTGGGGTGTAGCGTGAATCATTCAGAAAAAATTAGGGCAGAGAATAAATTGATGAAAATTGTATTGGAGGAAGATATTCAAGGGATGAATTTGGGGACTCCAAATTAGCTATTTATTGGATCACAATATCTAGAGAAAAAATATGCATAAGGGTCCCTCAGGTCCTATAATATGAAACTGATCTAAAGGATGTATATTTTAACCTTGTACAATAATTTATTGCAAATGGATTTTCAATAAAAAAACATAAAAGATACAATGGAAAATACACACATTACACGGATATTTTAACCTGGAAACCCAAACCGAGAAAACTAACATATTATATATTCATCCACACATTCATTCTTTACAATAAAATATATATATGAGCCAGTGGCATCCAAAACCCTAATCCAATGACCTAGATTAGTCAACAACCCTAATTCCTTAACCAGAAATAGAAAACCATCTACAAAAAATCATGTGTCGAAAAACTGCCCATAAATGGACACGAAAACTGAGGAATTCCCAAAAATAGACACAAAAACTGAGGATATAACACATATCCAACATTCTCCCACTTCTTGTTTTCTTTGCATACAAGGGGTTACAGGGTTACATAGTCAACGATCTAGGGAAACAATGTCCATAGATCCTCTACACCAAGAGAACTTCTCAGTGCTCACAGATTTTGTTAATGAATCTGCAACATTATTCAAAGTATCCACCTTCGTAAACAACACTTTATTTTATTCAACCATGTCTCTCACAAAGTGATTTTGAACATCAATATTCTTTGTCTTTTAATGATAAGATGGGTTCTTTGTCAAAAAAAATTCATTTTAATTGGAACACACTATCCTTACAACTTGTTGTACCAACCCCAATAACTGAACACAATATTTGTAACCATACTGCTTCCTTACTTGCATAAGTGGTTGCCATGTATTCAACTTTTGTAGTTGAAAGTGCCACTACAGACTGTCCTTTTCTCATCTAGCTAATTTCTCCTCCAAACAGGTTAAACACATACCCTCTTGTAGATATTCCACAATCTAGATCTCCAATCCAATCTGCATCCACAAACCCACATATGTCCAACACTCTATCCAAACCTAGTATTACTTGGTAGCACAATCCATAACTAGTAGTGCCACGCAAATACCTGAAAACTCTCTTTACTGTTTTCCAATGCTCCTTCCTTGTTTTTGACATATACCTACTCAAAACTCCCAATGCATGTGCAATGTTCGGTTTAGTACAGACCATTTCATACATCAAACTACCAACCGCACTCACATATGGAACATGAGACATGTCCTCCTCCTCTTCTTGTTTCTTGGGACATTGATCCACAGATAACTTTACACCTATAGGAATATGAACCCTGACTTTTTTATATTCCTGCATAATAAACCTATGCAATATTGTCTCCACATGTTTTCTCTGGTTTAACCAAAGTTTCTTGTTTTTCTGATCTCCTTTAATTTCCATTCCCAAAATGAAATTTGCAGCACCAAGATCCTTCATGTCAAATTTAGAGGACAACTAAGTTTTCACATCCTAGATAATCTATGTGTTGTTTCCTATCATCAACATGTCATCCACATACAAGACCAAATAAATCAAATGATCACCAATTAATTTAAAATACAAATAATGATCCTCTTTGCTTCTTGTGAAGCCAAGTCCTAGCATATAAGTATCAAATTTTTGATACCACGTCCTTGGTTATTGTTTTAAACCATACAGGGACTTTTTTAGCTTGCATACTAGCTCCGTCTTTCCCTTCATAGCAAATCCTTCTGGCTACTTCATATAGATTTTTTCTTCCAGATCCCCATGTAGGAGTGTTGTCCTCACATCCATTTGTTCTACTTAAAAATCAAACGCAGTAGCAACAGATAATAAAAAATGAATAGAAGTTAATTTGGAAACACGAGAAAAAATCTCACCAAAATCAATTCCCTCAACCCGGGAATAACCCTTTGCTACTAACGGAGCTTTGTATTTCTCCACTTTTCCTGCTCCATTCAGCTTCTTTTTAAATACCCATTTTCTTCCAATGGGATTTCTTCCAGTCAGAAACTCCAATAGATCCCAAGCCTCATTTTTATCCAAGGATGTCATTTCTTCAACCATGGCCTTTTTCCATATTTATCCATCCTCTGAATCCACTGCCTCTCTAACAGTTATAGGATCATCATGAGTAATAGACAAAGAAAAATTTGAACAAATATCATATGGAGTATACCTTTCCGATATCCTTTTTTCCCACACTGATCTCCTCAATATTGAAGTATGAAGATCTTATTCTTCTTATTCTTGTTCTTATGTAGAGTCTGATTAATCATCCTTTGGCTCAAACTCTATTTTATTTGGTTCTTTCTTACTTGGTAGGACTTCATGTTTAACAATACCCTTCATTTCTCTAAATACCACATCTCAGCTATACACAACCTTCTTAGTTTCTGGGTTCCAAATATTATAACCTTTGAGACCATCTTTATACCTAATAAAGATACACTATTTAGCCTTCTTATCTAGCTTACTCATGTTTTCCTTTGGAGCATAAACATAGGCCTCACAACCAAATACCTTGATATGTGCAAGAGAAGGTTTATTACCAGTCCATACCTCTTGTGGAGTCTTGTTATCCAATGCTAACGAGGGTGATTTGTTGACCAGGTAACATGAAATACCCACTACCTCTACCCAAAATTATTTCCCTAACCCGACCTCGATGAGCATGCACCTTGTTTTTTCCATCAGTGTCCTTTTCATCCTTTCTGAAACTCAATTATATAGAGGTGTATATGGAGTATTCTTCTGCCTTTCTATACCACACTTCTTATAGAATTCTTGAAATTCATTCCTGTAGAACTCTCCACCATTATCTGTCCTTGACACCTTAATTATTTTCTCTGTTTGATTCTCAACAAGAGCCTTAAACTCTTTAAACCTGTCAAAGAATTCATATTTCTTCCTGGGGAAATATATCCAAGTATTTCTCGAGAAGTCGTCTATAAATGATACATAGTACACAAATTTTCCCAATGATGGAACTGACACAAGTCCAAACACATCACTGTGCACTAGCTGTAAAATTCATTTTTCCCTCCTTGCACCAGAGGAGAATCTTACCTGATTATGCTTCCCATATACACAATATTCAAAGAAATTGAAATCCAGAGAGCAGTTAGACATACCTTCAACCATACATTTATTGTGTAGTAGTCAAAGACCCTTCTCTCCGATATGCCCCAATATTTGATGCCACAACATTACCTTTTCTCCAGAGACTCTAGGAGTTTTTTCTTCTTCTGCTCCAATATAAGGAACAATGGAACTATTGCACCCATCACTAATAGTTATTCCTTGCACCTTATACATAGTTCCAATCAAAACTCCCTTCAACAACACCATTTCTCCTTGAACCATCCTGCAGGTTTCTTTTTCAAATACCATTTTTACCCCTGCATCGTCCATTTTGGTTACAAAAAACAAGTTTTTGGCCAATCCTAGGATGTGAAGAACACTGGGAAGTGTTCTAATCCTTCCATCTTTGAGCCTCAACTTGAATTTTCCTCGTCCTATGATTTTGGTTGTCGAGTCATCACCTAGGAAAACATTAACTCCATCATACATTTCATATTCACATAACCACTCCCTATGGGGAGTCATATGGAAGGATGCACCCAAGTCAACAAACCATGCCTCATGATTTTCATGTGTGCTTGAAGAAGCCAAGTACACATCCCCTCCTTCTTCCTTGGAGGTATTTTATTTTATAGAGGGATCACCTTCATATCCCTTCACTTTCTCAATGCTTTTGGATTTACTTTTCTTCTTGAAGTTCCCTTGTTTTCCACATCTCCAACATACCTTTACAAAATTTCTAGGAGATTTTGATCTACCCTTAGACTTAGATCTCCCACTTGAGGACTTAGATCTATTTCTTTCATGAGAGCATCCTCTTGCAAATAATGCATATGTTCTCTATCCTTCCATGTTCTTCTGTCTCATCTCCTACGATAACAGGATGAGACCACATCATCAAAACTCAAGGTAGTTGTATTACTACCTATGACCATAACCAGACTATCCCATGAGTCTGGTAAAGAGCACAATAAACTAATACACTTATCTTCATCTGAAATTTTAATCTCAAGAGATAATAACTAACTTACCACAGTATTGAATGTGTTCATATGCTCTATCACCGAGTCTCCATCTCTCATCCTCAGGTTATACAGCTTCTTCCACAGGAACAATTTATTTACCAGGGACTTAGACTGATACAAGTTCCCTAACTTATTCCATAACTCCTTGGTTGTAGCTTCCCCTAACACATTCAGTAATATTGAATCTGAGAGACACAATCGGATTGTGCTCTTCGCCTTTCGATCCAACTTTTTTCAATCATTTGTTGACATGCATGCAAGTGAAGTACATGGATCCACTGTGATCCACTGATATCTGTCTACCAACAGATCTTCCATCTTGAGATTCCACAACTCAAAACTTTTCTCATTAAATTTCTCGATAACTATGTTCGAACTGCTCTTCATTTCCTTTTACTTGAAGAATCAATATCACAGATCTCCCATTGTAACAAGGCTTATCACAGTCCCGAGCCAAACCCATGACCACAAAGGCATCCCCCTGAAGCCAATAATTACTCTAATACCAAATGTAGATTTTAACCTTGTACAATAATTTACTGCAAACAGATTTTCAATAAAATAACATAAAAGATACAATGACAAGTACACACATTACACAAAGATTTTTCCCCTGGAAACCAAAACCAGGAAAACCAACATATTCTATATTCATCCACACATTCATTGTTTACAATACAATATACATATAGGAGCCAACATCATCCAAAACCCTAATCCAATGACCTGGTTTAGTCAACAACCCTAATTCCTTAACCAAAAATAGAAAACCATCGGTGAAAAATCATGTCCCAAAAAACTGCCATAAATGGACACACAAATCAATGGACACCCAAAAATGGACACAAAAATCGAGGATAAAAATTTGTAGGCGTTTCCCCCAAACCCCCTACATAACTGACGCAATGTAGACATCAGTTCTAGTCATGAAAAGAATATAACACCTATCCAACAAAGGAGTGGTTTCAGTCCATCACTTTTCATCATATTTACAGGGAACATAACCAAGAAGTTGACAAACTTTCAAAACAAAGTTGTAAGGGCCATACAAGATTTTTACTTGTCAAATCATGTCAAGATGGGTTTAACGTAACTGATCACTGGATGATTTTTGCTCCAAGTTAGGAGGATTAAGATCTTGTTTTTTTTATATATGTTTTCATGGAAATCATGATGTTTCATGTATATTTATTTTTATGAGGTCCTTGATCTCGTTTTATGCCTATTTTTAACATTATATTATGCAACTCTCTTATATTAACTAATGGAACTATTCTTTTTCAAAAAAAAAATGATAATTTATCAATTATTAATTATATTTTATCAAAAATCCTTACCCTTCCTAAATAGGTCCAAAATTATATCCTCCCATTATAATTAGACATTATATAGCATTCATAAAAAGATTAATAAAAAATATAATGATAACTTCAATAAACAACATTTCCAACACATTATCTAGAAAAGAACAATATTTTTTTTTGGAAATTATATTAATATGAAAGAAATATACATAGATGCTTGTATTGGTTCAAATTCCAAGAAAACCATAAGAGTTCTTTGGAAACAAGAAAGAGAAAGGAAACTTGCTTTCCCCACGGGGGAAACCAGGCTTAAAAAAGGACCATATTTTTTCTTAAAACCTTAGGTCTGTGTGACCAACTGTTTATAATAATACTGCTAAAATTGCCTATGGCCTAGACACAAGAAACTTGGAATGGAACTATACTGAAAAAATGGTAAAACATGTTATTCTTTTGCATGAGGAACATGAGAGAAAGGTGGACCTATGACATCCGGGTGAGCAACTGCAGCGGAGGACTCTTCCCATGGTCGGCTCACATCAGGAGGTTGGAAGGATCCTCCATGGAGTTTATAAATCTAGGTCACCACCGATAGAAAATAAGTGTTTTTCTCCTCGAGAGTTTCCATGTGATGCTTTAGTTGGAGAAATTATTTATCTTTAGGAAACATTCCCAAATCAACCATTTTTTTGGTGTGCCAATAGAGTTCCAAAGTCCTGAAAAACTTGGAGTTGCAAGTTATGGTGCAACCCAGATCTAGGATTATTCCCCCCACTTGTTGTTCAAATTCCTCATCTTCTTTGAATTCCTTGATCAACTTGACCTTAGATTCCAACGCAGTCATGGTCGCCTGGTCCTCCTCAGGTAAAAAATCATGATAGAATTCAACAAAAACTACAGTTTCCTTATCAGTGCACAACAAACCAGCGAGGGAGGGATGAGGTTTTCGTCCACGGGGATCCATGAGAAGGTAAGACAGAGAATTTGAAGATACAAAATCAGTCCTAATGAGAACAAGATCAGACCACCTGAGGGAGTAGAGCCAGAGCATGATAGCATCCATGGCCCACTCCTCGTCATCTATCTGCACTTGATCCATAATACATGTAACATTCAGACATGCCAGGTTTTCATATCTTTTCCTGGGCATGGAGAGAAAAGTAATGCTAGGTCATGACTTGGGATTCCAAATCATGCGATCTTTCAAACTTGCAATCCACCAAATTGTTGCAATTAACTTGCATGATGATCCATCACGGGTGAATTACATGGCCATTATCCCCCTAAGTGGGATATCCTTCCACCTTTCGTGTTGGTCCTTGTGTCATCACATCCACACAGTACACACAACCCTCATTGCAAGCATACACCCCATCCGAGGAAAAGAATTTATCCTGAGTAATTGAGAGGCATGCCTACTTGAGGGGAAGGGAGGGTATCTTGTCGCATCTAGAGTCAATGACTACAAGAGGGCTAGAGTAACTTTCATTGGCTAGATAATCAACCAATGTTTTTTCTTCACACTTGAAATGAGAGACAACAAGGGTGGAGATGTGGGGAATAGCAGAGCTTAGGAGATCAAATAGAGCCTCCAATCACTATTGGGTGGAGATATTGGAAGGATTGGATCCCCATTGTATCTTGGATAGCATGTGGATTATGTGTTTTGAATCTCCTTCAACAATGGCTTGGGTATAGTGCTAGCCACATGAAGTCCATGAATAAGGCCCAAATTATTTCTGCACTGTTGGAATTTATACCAATGTGGCCATAGAAGATTCATATGATTTTTCCTAAGTCCTCCCTGAAGACACCACCATAGCTAGCAAGTCTAGGGTTGATTTTAGAAGCACCATCAAAATTTAGCTTGATAAAACCCAAAGGGGGGGATACTAGGATGAAGGGGTGGAAGGATGAGGGGTGCAAAGGGATGATGAGAGGGAGAAGGATGTGGATGAGGTAAACCAGAGAGAGAGAAGGAGTTGCTCATGCAGGGAACATTTGATGTCTTTAGGATCCGATTTTTCTTTTAGAAAAACCTCCTCAATGTCTTGTTTTATCTAGCTCCAGATGAAGGCAGGTTGTTGAGATTCATCCTTAAATATTATTTTGTTTCACTCCTTACATATTTACCATAATGATAATCCTAGGAAGATTTTCCACATGTAGTTTATGATAGGATTTCATAAACATTTTTCACTCCATAAGGATATTGTGGATCTAATGGAGTCCTTGATGCGGTTAGTTTGGCAGAAGGAGATGACTTATTAATCCCATAAAGAATTATTGAAAGAACAAGAATTGAGAAGATGTTCCATAGATTCTTCTTCTTGGAGGCATAGCATACATAACCCAAGTCTATTGAAAGCTCATTTAAGGAGATGATCCTAGGTGAGGATTTTCTTGTGGGAAACCTGCTAGAGAAAGGTAGCCACTTTGGGTCAGAGATTTGATTTCCATATTTCCTCCAAAGATCATCTGCGAGGATATCCAAGTAATTTTTTGCTAAATTATAAGATTATTTCAGTGAAAATAAGCCCACGAGATGATATCCCCATCTAAGTTTGTATGGACGAGAAGAGATATTTACTATTTTGTTGTTGAGGCTCTCCATCGATTAATATAGAAGGGGACGATCTTCGAGGGGAATATGATCTAGATACAGGTGCCATGAGCGCCAATCTGAGTCTGTTGAGATCAGAGACCAATAATTATGAATGAGACACCCTTGAAGCGCTTGAAGGGATATCTTTAAGGAGGCAAGCCATTGATTTCATTGTATAGTAGGGAGTTGCTTCCAGAAGTCCTCTCAAAAAAGAGATGACTGTCCATCCTATATTTCCCAAAAGTTATGTTATTGGATGAGGGTTCTATTTTTTCAAGCAACATTCCAAATAAGGGAGTTGGAATGTGTCATTGACATTTGAATGAACTCAGAGGGTATGATTTGATCTGGATATTTATGTTTCCATAGGTTGCTCCATAATTCCCCCTTATTTTGAATCCATCTCCACCAAATTTTGGCCCCAAGGATGTTGCTAAGGATTTCAAGATCCCTTAGGCCAATACCCCCTTTTAAATTAGGTAGGAATAGAGTTTTCCATGCAACCAAGGCCCATTTTTTGGTTGGTTGAGCTCCTTGCCACGGGAAATTTCTTTGAATATCTATGACTACTTTGATAATTTGTTTGGGAGCAACTAAGACTGAGAAGAGATAAAAAGGGATAACTCGAAGGACAAACTTGAGCAAGACAAAGTGATTGTTGGAATAATAATGCATTTGAAATATTCTAGATTAATTTTTGTTAGTTGTTTTATCTGGAAGGTCTAATCAGAGTTAGATAAATATGCTTGAGAGATTCGTGGGGAGATTGTTGAGTGAATTAAGGAGTAATTGTTGAGAGATTATAGGAGATGGTTGACTCCTGAGACATATCCTCTCATGTATAAATGTATGCTTTGGTAATGAAAAAGTTTGATTCGTTGTGCGCATTATTGTTGAATTTAATTTCTACATTAATTTGTTGGTGTATTACTTCATTTGGTATCGGAGTTGAGGATAGAGAGAACAACCATTTTTTTTTTATTAGATATTGTCAGGAGTTATACGAATTGCAATGTATGGATTGTTGTAATTTCATATTCATAGAGAAGAGTGTGGATTGTTGGTGTGTCCACTGGTGCGTTGGATAAAGAGACACATGGAAAAAAGGCATGTAATTGCACACCTTGTGGAGCCAAGTTCCATACCCGCGTGAATCAGAAGGAGTTATTTACTTCTGCATTGTTTAATTCTACAAAACTAATTCATTCTGATTGGTGCCATACTCTTATCCAAATATTGAATGAAGCTTTTTCATTGATAAAAATTGGTTGGTGCATTTGTTGTTGGTTTGGCATGAACGTTGGAGTAGAGTGGGGGGACTAGTGACTGCTAGTGTGTGGAAATTTGGTAGTTGTGTGGATTGGAGCGTACAATTTGTGTGTCGAATGTATGTGTGGTGATGTGGTGACTGGAGTATCATACTTTTTAGTAAGATATTTTATTTTCTTTCAAGGTGTAAAAAAAGGTTAAATTATTTGGTATGCATTTTTTAAGAATATTTCTAAGTGCATAAGCTTGTAATATTTTATTCATGGAGGT
>SNQJ01S0139942.1:22743-47252 GCA_010110895.2 Picea sitchensis | reverse complement strand
AATGAAATTTTTTGTGTGATATCATTGTGTGTGATGCTTCCCTTGACATAATTCATGTTGGAAAGATGTCTTAGTTACCATTTTATCCCATTGAAAATTATTGGATGATCTTGAGAGACTCAAGATAGAGTCCATATGGACTCTGTCTGAATGGACAGAGTTCCATATGGTCTCTGTTCGAATGACACATAATCCATATGGAACTATGTCTTAATGACACCGAGTCCATGTGGACTTTGTCCATTCAGACAGAGTCCCACTAATATTTAAACAATATTGAATTCAAATTCTATTACTAATCTAAATCTATTCACAAAATAAAAACTTCTTTTATTTAATAAAAATTCATATTCATGATTTTTTTAACTTAAAATTTACAAAGTTATTAATTTACATAAATGTAAATTAAAAAATAGTAAATTTTGAAAGATCAGAAATATTTTGTTTAGTGAGTAAGAGTGAACATCAAATTTTATCATTAACGGGATGATACCACACACTCTCTCTGAATGGCACAGAGTCCATATGGACTCTGTGTGAAACAAATTTAAACAAGAAACTATTAAAAATTTATGTGAAAAACAAATTTAAATAAGAAACCATATAAACTTACTTGGATTTCTTGCCAGCGACCTACACCTAGATTTTCCGCCAGTGCCCTACACCTGGATTTGTCACCAACACACCACGCCTGGATTTTCCACTGACGCCAACACACTATGCCTAGATTTTCCACCGACGCCAATGCCCATTAATCCTCCAATGATCACAATGTCCATAAAGTAACAATGAAATTAAAGGTAGGTCATAGACTCATATACAATGTATGTTTTCGGCCAAAATATATTTTGGCTAAAATATATTTCGGCTGAAAGATATTTTGGCTGAAAAACTTTTTTCTTTCGAACTATCTACTGCCAGAGAAAAACAAATTGGTTGTCATTTTTATTACATGAAAACCTAGGATGTCCTTTGTGCGCCATTCAATTTGATGTGCAATGTTTCATCTGAACAATTTTTCAGCCAAAATGTGTACTTTTTTGGCTGAAAAGTTAAAAACTTCGGCTAAGAAAGTGATTCTAACAATTTTTCCATCCCCATTCTCACGAAAGTGTTACCCACCTTCATGATGTTACCCATAATCACTACTTTTTTTCTTATTTATATATAAAAACTTAGGTTTAAAGATAATCATGATGATGATGATGGTCAACATCCACTGAGAAAAAATTTTGTCTATCAGAGATTAAGAAAAGTAAGATATTACTTGGATTTCTTTAAAATGTTTTTTTGATGCTTGAAAATAATTAATAGAATTGTTCCAAGATCACTAAACTTTTGATGACTTAGAAGGTTAGGAAGGTCAGTATTGTGACAAATATTTTGAAATTGAGATCTAATTTGGGTATATGCAGGGTACTCTAAGAGAAAGTGCTTTTCATTTTCAACCCCCTTGGTGTCACAAAGGTGACATATTCTTTCATACTATGGTGTTTTGGGGATTGTGAAATGCTCAGCTTCACTATGCAGCTCATGAAAATTAGTTCTCAGTTTAGCAAAACTGATTCTCTTCTTTACACTAGTAAAAACATGGAGATACTTTTGCTCTTCAAGATTAGGGTTAACCATCTCCTTATAATATCTTAATTTTGTTTGATCCTCTAATTATTTATTGCACCATAGATTATCCTCAAAATTTACATTATACAACATTTTTAATATCATCAATATTCTACAGAATAACTTCTTCTTTTATTCCCCAATTATTTACTTGGCACTATTATGTCATCCCCACGTGAGTCGTTGGTGATTTTGGCTAGAGTTAAAAGCAATTTTTGGGAACCTCTTGTCACCCATGTTATTTATCTTTTTCTTGTACATTAATTACCTAATCATAGTTGTGCTCTCAATGGGGGTAATGCTATCTTCTATGAGGAGGACATGATAGGGTGTATTGCATTTAATTTTGATATTATTAGTTATAAAATTCTTTTGGATCTGCTCTATCTTTCTCCAATATTATCTAGAGATACTGCATCCCCAAAATTCACATCCATATAATATAATAGGAGTGATAAGAGTCTCAAAGAGGAGACTTTTCTTATCCCATAGTCAAAGGTCTTTTAATTTACAATTATTTTCAAGCCCATAATAAGCTTTCCACCCTCCATTTATCCTTTTCTCAATGTTATAGTTCCAATTGAGCTTGTGATGAATATCAATTCCAAGATACTTATAAAAAGGGACTTCCTCCAAGATATTTTTATCATATAAAAAGTATTGTAGGTGATATTATTGGATTTAATGATCATAACCTTCTTTTTGTCAGTGTTCACAGTCATACCTATACTAGAGAAGAAGTCCTTGAGGATTCTAAGTTGTTTAATAACGTCATAGTGATTCCTTTCCATAAGAACAATATCATCATCATACAGAAGAAGGACGATGACTATACTAGCAAGAGCTGGTCCAACACAACATGTCGCTTCCAAACAATCTTCTAACTTGTCAATGTAAATGACAAAAATGGTGTAATGTCCCCATTTTTGGATTCCCCTGATTTACAATTGAAGGCGATCTTGTGGGTTTATGCCAACCTAGCTAGAGGGGAAAGGGAGGTTAAAAGTTGGCTTGGGTGAATTGGAATAGTTATATGAGGCCCAACCTAGTTCATTTACCTGATTTCATCATCAATATCACATTCACATAGTTCACTCTCGGTTCCATGGAATTCTGATGTTTCCTGTAAATTAAGAGTATTATTGAGTATAAATTAATTAAACGCAATAAAGGTGTTATTTGGGTAATATTATTAGAAGGAAAAATTTTGTGCAATAACTCGTTGGAATTGGGATGAAAATATTTAAAGGATGGGATGATGAGAAAGGCACTTCCGGTGTCTGGGAATGTCTTACAAACCAATTAATCACTTATAGAATTTAAAAAGGGGTGTTTTAAGTGAATTAAAGTTTATAAAAGTCACTTTACTTTATTAAAGGGGTAAAAGGGTCCAAAAAGGGTCAACAAAAAGATAAAATGAAATTGAGGGAGCCCTCTCTCATTATGCATTTGTTATTTTCCAAAAAAAAAAAATAGAGCTCTTGTGGCTTTGGCCTCTTGGACAAAAAACCCTATATAGTTTAGATATTAGTTTTAGTGGCGAAACTATCCACCCTAGTTGGTTATTGAGAGGAGATCATCCAAATCTTCTTATTGTGCTTCATTGTGATGGAGTTCATCTCCTGGTAGCTGAAATTTATTTGTTATAGGTTGAGTTCTTTTCATTGTGGCTGAATTTTCCTTTTTCGCAGCAGAGATTTGTTTGTATGTGGGTCAAATTCCCTTGAAGAGATAGAATTTCCATTCAAGAGGGGTGAGTTGATTTTTCGTACATTTATTTTCTTGAAGGGGTCATGTATATGGTTGTTTAGTTTGATTTCCAATTGATGGGCGGAGTCTTTTGTATGTTGGGTGCATTACTTCAAAAAAGGAGATGAACTATAACTATTTGTGGGTGATTTCAGTGTTAGACGCAAATCTATTTATAGTTGGTTGATTTATGTGTTTCTTGGGTTGAATACAGAGTTGAGGAACCAAGTATTTGTTTATTGGGAGGCAACAAACCTAGTGATGGGTCAAATCTATTGTAGATGGGCACATTCTCTTGGTTGGGGTTGAGCTATGGTTGTTTGGGAGGCCAAAATATCTGCCAGAACAAAGTTACTATTGCTGAAACAAATCTGTTTGAAAAAGGGCTGATTTTGATGTTATATTGATGCCTATTCAGAGTGTAACAAATCTATATTATGTTGGTGTTCTTCTTCTTTCATAGGTCATCTACTTAATTAAATAAAAAGTTCATATTTGGATAATCAATGTTATCATTTGGTTATGTTACTTATGTAGAATGTGTTCATTATAACTTGTTTTTTATCCACCCATTTACTTAGCACAAATACATGCTTAAACATTGACAAACACAACAAGAAAAACCAACCAGCAGTGCATCAAATTCAACAACAATAATAAGGATGTTTATACAGTGGAATAGAACCTACAACCTACGTTTTCAACAAAACTCATCACTTAGGAATACACTTAGTTTTTCACAAAATGAAAGAAAAATTGTGATATCCGTAGGTGAGGGTTTTGAAGGGTTAGTCAAGTTGTTTGAAAAAACAAATTGAAAAAAAATAACTAATCCTTACAACATTCCTTAACAAATTTATATCAATTTTCCTAAGTGGGATATTACAGTGGTATCAAAGCTTGTGATCCTCCTAGTCTATGAGGGTATACAAGCTTGGTCGATATGGAAAGACATCAAAACAATGTAGGGAATGATGAAGATAGTGGTTCAAAGGGGAAGAAAACAAGACAACAAGGACATGATGATGAGTTTACCAATTGTTTGAGGGAATATATGGCACTTAGTGAGGTATTTCATGCATCCATGTCATTCAAGGATTTTTTCACCATCAAACATCCTGAGTTGTATGTACCCCAAGTATTAGTGGAGAAGAAGGTGAAGGTAACAAGGAAAATGGCACTAAATTTTGAAGATTTTGATGCTTCTAAAATTGAGGCTCACGGTATAGAAACATCTAGTACACCTTTATCATTGTCCTATGAGACCCATAACACTAGCGCACATGATGGACAAGTTGATGACACATATGGTGAAGTGTCCCAATCAACCGATGATGAGGATTCAATATCATACCTTAGTAGAGTTTCTCATGATGATGAGGGTGTGTGAGAAACTAAGTATGATGAGGATTCAATGCCTTATCCTATCTATGATACTTATGACAATGAATGAATGATTGTACCTAAATATGATGAAGACTGGGTATTTGAAATTTTTTTGTGGGATATGGATCCATCTTCTCAGGAGCCATGCATGGAGGATGACAAAGGAGAGGTTGATTTTGGTTGTGTTAGTGCACATGAGTCCAATAATTTGACAGGTTAATGTATGGTAAGTGTAGGTTGCATGGCATCTAGTGAGTCATTTGTTTTTGATGGAGATAGTACTCTTATATATGAAAACAAATCAGAAAATCTATTGTGTGATGATCCACACTGTTAGTGTCGGAAGTCACCCCTGGATTGCAGTAGGAGCAGAGCCCAACGCCCATCATTTTATGTCACGATTTGTTTAATGGGGTGATCGAATGGAAGTTAACTTGAAACGATGTGGTTCTAACACTGAAACTAGGCCAGACATGCATGGGCAAGTAAGGTCTTAGATAAACTTCAGACAGTAAGTTGTAGTAAGGGTGAGTAGGGGGAAGACTTGTATCAGAGAGGTGCAAAGGTCTGTTGTAAAAAACAGGTTTCTAACAGACTATAGGAGAAATAATTTAAACGTAAGATCTTCTTACATTCAAACACAGAAAACCAGAGAATACAATAATGCAACAATAAATCATTTATCATAACATAACTGGAATAATTTGTGTGAGTCAGTTGATCACGAATTCTCTTAGTATAAGATGAAAACTAGGTGGAGTAAGAAAGACTGTCTGTCATAAAATAAGAAATCTCACATACAGATGCATAACTAGAAAGCTTAGAATCTCCGTTAAAACTTTACAGTCAGGAGCTTTGCTCTACCATCGATCCTTTCAAAAATGCAAAAACTGAGTACATATACTTGGGCAGATTTGCCCAATAGAGGCACACTCACCCTCCAAGGCGTAGCGTATCTTCAATCAATCTTCAGGCGGAAGTCCTTCGTCAGACGTCTCCTTAACTTCGCATGGCCTTCGCAGGGGAGGTAGCTGAAACATTAAAGGCCAAAATGGCATGTGCAGACTTCTCTGTCTAGTCGGGGACTTCGGCATGGCTTCTTTGGAAAAAATAGTACACAGAACTCCTTCGAGTAGACCGCTTGCCATACCCTCCATACCTCACACTTAATGAATGAAAGGAGGTTTCAACCACCCGTTCTTGCCTTCATTCACTCCAAGCGGAAACTAGGAGAGAAATCGTATCCGATGGCATCTGGAAATCGCAATGATCCTTTCGACGACTGGACTCGATGCTTTTGGCCCCTTTAGCTTAGCTCTTTTATTTCCCAAGTGACCATGGGTTGTGACCCTATGTTTATTCCCAGAGCTCTTTCGACGTTCACGAATATGAAAGGGCTGACCCTTGCTTATCATAGTTGCGATGGGCGAAATGCCAAGATGGCTCAATTGGGTGCCACACGTCCTTATCAAATATGACGGTCCTAAACTCAGCCGATGCTGCTGTGGGCCCCATCTCCTGGATGCTTTCGTCACTTCGCGCATCGGGGATATGAGGGAGCTGCTCATCGCGCTTCGAAATCGCGATGGGCGAAAAGGCGGGGAGCCTAATTGTGCACCAGGTGTCCCCTTTAGATGGACGACTGAGACTGCTCCTCGATATTGTGGGCCCGCCTTTGGGCACTTTCGGAGCTTCGGGGTTCGGGGTTTCAAGATGTACAACGACATAAAACCTCCATCCTTTGAACTCGCGACTGCCGAAAATCCGACGCGACTAGATCTCGCGCCACGTGTCCTTTGGATGGACGGTTGCTATTATTCCCTGCATACAATATGGGCGCGATCTATTTGCACTAATTTCGGCGCAAATCTGCTATCCGTGATTTTTCGCTGGCCGCCGATCTGCTCCTATGGATGAATCTGGACCGTCGTCAATATAATTTCACTCGCTTACTCGCTTGGAAGCTTGAAACAAGATTTTTCCGTGCTGCGCTCGGGTGCTTCTCCTGCGACTTGCAGACTTGAATACTCTTGTACCCCAGACAAGAAATGTTACTAACACAAACCATGTTGATGAATTTAAGCAAAGAACCTTAGCATCATGTGATTTGGATGATCAATTATTGGTCACATAGGAACAAATTATACAAGTGTTGACAAGGGTAGATAGTACTCATAAGCTCATTGAAGATCTTATTTGGAAAACCCACATGGAGGAGATAAAAAAAGGAGTTGCAGGTGGAGTCACTAGCTCTCAATTGCACATAATAAAAGAAGCACTAGAGTAGATGAAATCAAATTACTTGTAGTTTTTCATTGATAGGGACCTTTCTCTCAATTTCACTGAAGAAAAGGAAATGGAGGTTGAGGAGACTTATTAACAATTGATTTTGGAATTCTCTTCATCACTTACAATAGAGACTCCATCATTGTTGGCAGCCATGACACATGAGGGAATGAGTGGAACTCATGATTTGAGGGAGGAGCCTCTTATGATGATCTTGCATGAGGAAAATTTAGAGTTGCAGGTGCTTGAGGAGAGGTATGACCTAGAGGGTTTTCACTATGCTCTTGTTTTTCATTGTGGGGATCATGAGCCATTTATTTTGGAGATCCCAATAAAGACTCAAGGCTTAGCTATGGAGGATATAATTAAGCATAATCGTTGTGGACCTTCCCATAAAGGAGTATATTCATCCATGGATTGGGTGGACATGTATATGACATACATGGGAACACTCTGGGATGTAGATTTAGGCATCATCAGTAGAGTGATGGATACAATAGTTCATATAGGATAAAATATGGTACAAGATTATTTACTGATTGACAACAGTGTGGAGGGTTATGGATTAGAGCTCAGTAGTGTGCAGTGGAATTGTGAGATGTTTCCTCCAGGGAGACCTCTAGACAAATTTATAGAGCATACCATGGAGTTGAGGCTACCCAGGATCAGTGAGTGGATGGGTGAGCCTCAGGGAGAAACATATCCCTTGATGATCAATCTACATCTGGGATATCATCAGATGAGGGTCAGGGAGTAGGATAGTCACAAGTATTTTTCTATATTTCATTATGATTTCTCAATCATGCCCTTGGGGTTTAACAATGCATTAGTCACTCTCTGGTATTGCAAGAAGAGGCATATGCATATATTGTTATTATTTGATGCCCTCATTAGAAATATTATGACATGGGAGGTTCACCATAGTCAGTTGGATGATATAGGTGGAATTGCAGCCATGATAGGGGATTTTAATATGGACCATATGATTAGTTCCCAAAGTGCACAGGAGGATATCCATAACCTGTTGGATAAGTTTACAGAGTTTTCAATAGGAATTTGGAGGGGTGGACTTCCAATTTGGTGGTGGGATCCTAGAATTTATCTGAGTAATGGATTTCTTTAGATGAGGTTGATGACTAGAAACGTTGTGGTTGTTATTAGTTTGCATCATTATGTGGATGTTGTGAGAGGAATTGTGGAGTTTTATTCTATATGGAAAGCTAGTTTTTCCCTCATGATACCCAGGATTGAGTATAGTCATGGATTGGAAGGTTCTGACTTCACTAAGATTCTTTGGATGAGTATGATTCATGATAGTGGGTACAATGGGAGGAGAGTGCAATATGAGCACTATGATCATATGGTTATGATTAGAGGGATGTAGTTTTGGCACGATGGTTCCTCTCGGAGATTAGCTTTGGGCCCTAGGACTACAGTGTTTGATAGCTTGGCATCCGATACAGATAAGATGGCTAGTTTTCTCTTTTCGGAGTTTACTCTTGGGATGCTTATAATTGGTTTCTTGGAGGAGTGGTCTTCTACGGATTTTATAAATTTTATGCAACTTATGATTGCTTGGATTATCATAGGAAGTCAAGTGGAGTGTTTTACTAGGACCTTGAAGGAAAATGCTTTGAGCAGATGGTCATTTACATCATACAGTCTATTTTGGGACCCTGGTGACTTTACCACTTATCACCAGGTCCGAGAGAGGTTCACATGGAGGGAATTTTTGGAGGATGTGTTGAGATATTTTCTAGACGATGCCTGGATGATTGCAGTAGGATGGGGGTGCTAGAGTATTAGGGATTTATCCTTTGAGACTTGGAGATTAGGTGTCATTGATTCCATATCATTTTGTGACCACATAGACTTCACATGGATGTCTTATTTTAGATTTGGTTTGGTTGAATTCATTGAGATACATTGGCAAGATATGATCCTTGATAGTGGGGATGATTCTTTGAGGCATTACATCTTGGGGTTGCAGGAGTGTAGAATGCAATCTAGGCAGGATGGTCAGATATTTATGATTAGAGTGGCACAACATTGACATGATGGGTCCTTTTTGGTGACAGCATGGGACCCTATGATTTTATGGGTTGATAGTTTGGCACCTAGTACATATGGGAGAGCCAGTTGTTACGTTTAGGAGGCCTCTTATGTTATTAAATTGTGGGACAATATTGTGGGAGGTAGGTTCTCCACATATTTCAGATTGGTTTGGGACCCAGTGTTGGTTACTTCTTCCCTTCAGAGTTTGTCTAATTTATTGACGCAGGGTTCATGTCACTCGGGGTTCTAACAAAGCCTCTAAAACTATCGACCCTCTTGGTAAACCAGAAGGAAACACAGCGCTAGAAAGTGTTGCGTAGTCTCACTCGAGACATATTTAAATGGGTGGATGTAAGACTCAGGTGTTTATAGCCTAGGATAGAGCATGGGATAGGGGTTCCTAGAATAGGGTCAGATACCGTGAGCAGTAAAGGAGAGTACTTATTCCTTGGATTCGCATATGAATATCCCACAGGTTAATTACAGTTAACTATAAGTAGATTCATAACCAAGTATTAACTCATCAATCAAGTTTAACCATCAATTGCTGAAAGAAAGAAGAATCATGCATACATTTAACACATTACACGAGAGTTTCCGTGGTTCACCCCCTCCTGGGCTACGTCCACAAAAATTTGGCTCTTGGCTCTTGTATTATAATATTTCTACATTTCCAGCGCCTCACGCTTATAATTCTCCACAAAACTAGGTAAGATCTATACGAGGTGAACTAGATCGCACCAGGCTCCATGGCCTGTGGTCTAATCCTCAGATCCACCCATCCTTGGGTATTCTTTTCTCAACAACTTACAAATCAGTTCATACCACTTCAGAACATTACAGAAAGTCACTCACAACTACTAGCAGACTCTTCTATATGATACTTTCGTATCTATATTTATAAATTTTAGGCTCTTCAGCCTCTTTCAGAATATTACAAAAACCCTAACCCTTCTTACGTTAGGTATTTCTCCCATACGCGTGTTGCTACTCCTCCAGCTATCGCTTTCCTTTGTGCATGCTTTCTTGCCTGTGCGTGTGCTACTCTTCTGCCAGTTGTTACTTCAGTTTTATGCATTCTTTCTTTCCCATGATCATTCTTCTTTCCTCTTCGGCCTGGTGCCAACAGGCCCCCAACACTAACATGTGACTCGTCCCGAGTCACCTAGTTTCTTTGTGCTTCCTCGATCTCCTTGGTGATCGTCTGGAACTGTTCCTACAACTTTGCTTCTTTTGTCAGTGCCTGCGTGGTTCTCTCTTTGATGGTGTCGACTATCTAAGTTGCAACTTCCTCTCTCATCAATCCTGCACATTCTAGCTGAGTCTGTGTTGTCTAGTTTCTGGCTTCTTCTATATGCGCAAGTACTTCTGCTACCCATTCCTACAACGGTTCTATTTGAGCCTGACGCTCCTGTTTCTGTGTTTGTGCAGTGATAATTTCTTCCTGTATCTTCTTCATCTCTTGCATTCCCTTTACTCGTTCAGGGATTGGTATGGTCTTCTGTCACTGCTTGATTTCTTGGATCGTTGCATTGATCCTCTCCTCCTCGTTGTCCCAGTGTTGGACTTGTGGATCCTCTTCCATCCTTGTCCAAAGTTGCGTTTCTTTATCCATCAGGTTGGTTATCGTGTTGACTTGTTTTTCCAACTCCTGCAGCTGCATTGTTGCTTCCTGCTTCCTTTTCTCCTTCACTGGTGGTGGATTTTTTGGTCTAATCTGTCCATGGAGAGTCTCGATCTCCTTTTGATACTGATCAATTTCCTGCACAATCTAGTTGATCTTCTCTGTGGTTGGGAGTTCATTTCCTTGCGCAGTAGTTGGAAGTTTCCCGAAAAATTCTTCCACTCTGTGTTCCAGCTCATTTATGCATTCTTTCTCCTCCTTGGTTTTCGATTGATCCTGTGCGCAAATTGTTTCCAACGCTTCCCTCTTCTTTGTTGCTTGTTGTAGCTCGACTAAGTTTTTATGTGCTCGAGGCTGCATCTCATGGTCGATGTTCACCTATAGTTTGTGTAATACCTTTGATGGCATCTGTGTTAGGACCAATTGGATATGATCCAAATCCTTCAGTGGTGTCTGTCCCACAATTTCATCCATTCGTAGCATGCTAGGCTTTATGTAGACCATGGAATGTGCATGTGGTATCAGAAGAACTGGGTCACGTTCTTCTACCTCCACCCTTTCTATGGCATGTGCGGTCAATGGCTCTGTGCCTCTGTTGGTACTTGTGATTTGGGCTTCCCCAAATTTCTTAAGGAGTTGTCCCATTTCTGTCAGTTCCTTCTGCAGTTCATCCTGGTGGTGCACGGCATGATCGAAATCTTCTGCGAGGCAGTCTTGGACCATCCTGGAAATCATCTCTCCATCATCCTCCATGATTGTGTAATTCAGTGGTGGTCGTTGTGCCTTCATTTTCTTGTGCACCCCTATGTCATGTGTCACTGGTCTCTTAGCTCCCCCTGGTTCTTGTGTGATGGGGTTTGGTACGGTTTCATGTGCTCCCTCAGCTAGTTTCTTCTTTCCATTGGTCGGCTAGGTGGTTTCTGTTCCTCCCTTCTGGGTCCTTGGCTACTATGAGATGTCGTATGCCTAAGTTGACTTAGGTTGTCCCGTTCTTCTTCTCTTGGGTACTGGGATTTGTGGAGGCTGTGTCTCTGCCTGCGCAACCCCTCCTTCTACTGTTTGTGCCGATACTCTTCTGGGTATAGTTGGGATCCTCCACTCATCAAGCCATTCAATGATGAGCATGTCGATATCATCCTCAGTGACACAATAGCACATTTGTAGCCACTATTTATCTGGGTCTTTCCTTGGTTGTATCCACATGGCTTGTCGCCTAGCCCAGAAATTAGCGATGTCCCCGTATCATGTGAAAACCTCTGGTGTTATTCTCCATGCTCGACCGATGGCTTCCTGTATCTCCCATAGGTATGATTCAAATACAATTATGTTCTCCTTCTTCTACTTGGCTAGTGGCCCAGCTCTCAGGACATGATATCTTACTCCCTCTAGCTGTGGTGTGGTAGCAAAAACAAGTTATTCTGGTTTTCGCCATCCCATGAAAGCTATGAGAGTGATCAGCCATGCGTAATGAAATTTTGTACCTACATCCTACACGTCTTTGTAGTCTATTTGGAATAATTTTGATAGGTATGGCACCCAACTCATAAAGGTGCCTTCTGCGCACTGAGCTGCCACAACAATGACTCTTGCTGGTACTTCATCTTTGTGGCATTTTCATAGCAGTTTGCAGGCTATAATATTTTCACCTAATTGTGTTGCGACATTATTGATCCATTTAATTATAATGCCTTTTGTTCCCCTCTCGGTGCCGTATTTATTTTTCATCTCTTCGGACAATGATTTTTCCTTGGAATTATCATCCAAGATCAGTGCGGGATCCATACCCCCAGTGGGTAAGCCTATTATCTACGTGATAAGTTCAGTCGTTATGTGGATGGGTTTGTCCAACCATATATCCCCTCCATGTGTAACTGCTAATAGTTGTTTTATGCATGTCGTCACATATTGGCCTCTGCCAAAGTGTGGTATCTTTAGAAACCCTATAATTCATGTTCTGTCCAGTCCAGTGGCCCACTGGTGTGGCTGAGTGATGGATTATCCGAGTTGGTTCATGACTATTTTCTACATAAAAACCTACAGTGAAAGATTTGGATATTTAGTGTCATCTTCTATGTCATGGTCGAAAAACTTGAGCTTCTTGACATGACCTAATAGTTGTGGGTCCACCTGTACTCCCTCTGGTATGTGAGGTAGCACAATCTCTGCGGTTGGTTTCTTTCGAGGTGAGCTTGGTATCTGAATTTGGTCCTCCTACTGCCGTAGTTGGTTCGAGGTTCTAACAAATTCTGGTTGCTCCTTCGCCATCCATTCTTCCCAAGCCTTGGCCATTTCCCCCATTGGATCGGTCGAAAAAGAATCTGGGATGGGTCCTTGTGGCGCATCTGGTTGCACTACTGCATCCGGGTTCTGTGTGCTTTTGGTGGCTCCTACGACTACTTCGACGTTCTTTTGTGGTATTTCCTGGTGGGTTTATTCTTCCTTGTGTTGGGGCTCATGCACTACTACTGGTGTATCTTGTTCCATGGCCTTTGTTTGTGGTATAGGGGCCTCCTTAAGTATGGGTGTAGAATCTACTAGAATTTCCTCTAGCGATGGGATTTCATCAATATCGACGATTTCTGGGGGTTGTTGTTCTCTTTCTTCCATTGGTCCTTGCGACCTAATCTAAGCCCTGGTTGATCTGGTTGTATGGCCTCATTTTGTGAGCTTCGGTGGTTCCATAATGGTGTCTGTCGAATGTTTGTGGTTTTGAATGACTTTGGTAAGCTTTGTGGTTTCACTCTATTCGTTCTTGTTGCTATTTCTCTTTTCCTATTCTCTGTCCATGAATAGACTAACTGTTGTTGTGCTCGTGTGTTGTATGGGCTCGCCATGTATCTTGTCGAGGACTTTTTCCTCCCTCATGTGATTAATGCACCATAACTGTAGGTTCAATGCATCTACGACAGTTTCGTACCTGCCATTATGCCTGCTCTGTCGTTCTCCAGTTGGCACGTTTAATGTGGCATCCCCTTCGTCCTTTCCTTTCTTTAACTCTGCTTTTTGTTGTTCTATCAACGTGATTTTGCCGGTCTTTATCACATGTTTCCTTTTTCAATATGGTTGTTATCTTTTCCCTTCCTGGCTTCGTGTTTTATATGTGGCTTGTCCATGATGCCTTTTTTTTTTTTACTGCGCGGTGGGTGTTCGACTGTCCTTATACATCTTTAGCCGACTTCCATTCACCATTCCTCTGAGGTATGTGACCTCTAGATCTCTTAACTGCGCAACTCCTCCATTCATGATAGTTTTTACCTCGTATGGTCCTAGCCAATGCATTCTCAGCTTTCCTGGGTTCTGTAACGCTTTACTATCATAGAGTAATACTAGATCTCCTTCATTGAACATCTTCCTCTTAATGTGGCGGTCGTGCTAATCTTTTTCTCTTGTTTTCTGTACTTGTTGATGGAATCCTGCCAAGATTTGATCTTCCTCCATTGACATTAATGGATTCAGTCTTTCCTGTACTGTGCCTTGTTTTGTGATTTGTGTAATGGTTGTTATACGTAGGCTGGGTATTAAAAATTCTAAGGGCATTACTGCTTCTTGACCATAGACTAGTTTGAATGGTGTTTGGCCAGTTAGATTTTTACATGTGGTTCTATACAACCATAGTATTGCTGGTACCTTGATATCCCAATTGTCCCTATTGACATTGCATATCTTTTTCAAACCGTTTTCTAGTATTGTGTTGAAGGCTTCTACCGTGCCATTTTTCTGTGGATGATACGGTGTGATTTTCTGGTGATGAAATTCAAACTCTTCCAGTAATGATCGAATGGTGATGTTTATGAAGTGCGTTCCTTGGTCGCTCATCAAAATTCCTGGGCACCCAAATATAGTAATTACGTGTTCAAACAGAAAGTGTGCAACTGTCTTTGTGTTGCAATATTTTACTAGCACGACTTCTTCCCATCTTGTTAGGTATTACTTTGCGATGATAATGTATCTCACCCTCGTTCTTTTGGCTAGTGGGTTAATATGCCCCATGAAGTTTATCGCTAATTTGTCAAATTCCTGAAGTGTCACTTGTGGTCATAGTGGCATGTCGTCCCTTCTATTGGGTTTGCCTAACATTTGACAGACATCACATTGCTGACAGTATTCTTTCGAGTCTATGTCAATCGTTGGCCACCATAGTCCTACGCATAGCACCTTCTGCGTGGTAGCTTTTCTTGCATAATGTCCTCCTGCTATTCCGTCGTGGGCTTCTGCTAAAATTCTTGGTCATTCGTGGGCTAGTATGTATCTTCGTAAGATGATATCTGCGGCCATCTTATATATATGTCCTACGATCAATTGATAGTCAGTTGCACAGACTACCAGGTTCTTCTTCTGTGTAGTGGTATATTCTTGTGGCGCAGTACCTGTGCTTAAGTATTGGATGATCTCTGCGAAGTGATCGTAAAAAAATTGTACTGAGAATAGCTATGCATCTGGAAATTTGTCTTCTAAATTCATTGGTTCCTCTCCTTTTATGACCCTCAATAGGTGGTCACGCCCTGCATTCAGTTTTCTTGGTTTAAATATTACCTCAAAGTGAAATTATTGAAATAGTAATAACCATCAACAGAGTCTCCACCTCAACACTGTCTTGTTGACTAGGTATTTCAAGGCTGAGTGATATGTAAACATCTTAAAGTGTTTTCCCAGTAGGTAATGTATGTACTTTTGTAGTGCATAAGCCATATCTAGGCCCTCTCTTTCTGTCGTGTTATAATTCTGTTCAGAATCTGATAATTTTCTACTTGCAAATGCTATCGGGTGGTCCAAGTCTCCTTCTTCTGGTTGCACCAAGATAGCTCCGAGTGCGATTGTTGATGCATCTACATGTACATGGAATGTCTTCTCCCAATATGGAAATACCAATATTGGTGCAGTGATCATCTTCTTCTTTAGGGTATCCAGACCATGTTGGCATTCGTCGTTCCATTGATACTTTGTATCCTTCCTTAACAATTTTCCCATTGGTGTTGTAATCTGCGCGTAGCCTTTGATGAATTTCCTGTAATATCTCGTATGTCCTAATGTTGCTTTGAGTTGGCAGACTATTTTTGGTGCTGGTAGATTAACAATGACTGTGATTTTGGCTAGATCCACTAGCAAACCCTGTTTGCATACTATGTGTCCCAATAGTATCCCAAACGGTGTCCCAAATATGCATTTCTTGATATTTAGTGATATTTGGCACTGTCTGTCTCATTATAACATCAGTCGTAACACTTCCACATGATTTTTTAATAGGCTGTAGACTGTCCAATCATCCAGGTATACTTTGAGGAATTGATGTATGAAATCCTTAAATGCTGCGATGACTACTCTAGAAAAGATCGCGGGTGCATTCCTCAGTCCAAATGACATGACTGTATACTGATAAGATCCCCATTCTGTCGCGAACATGGTCTTGTGTCTATCCTCTTGTGCTATCTTAATCTGATGATTTCCTGAGAATCCATCGGTAAATGAGTAGGTTTCATGGCCTCCTACGTTCTTGAGTACTTCATCCATGAACGATGTGGGGAATGGGTCATGTAGGCATGCATCATTCAACTTCCTCAAGTTGACGCATATTCTGATCCCTCTTCCATGTTTCTTGTCCTGTACTACCATTGGACTTATCGATTCTGATTCTTCAACTGGTTCGATGATGTCGGCCTTGAGAATCCTGTCGATCTCATCTTTAACTTTCTATTTATATATGGGATTCAATCTATATGGTTGTTGTTTAATGGGTCTCGCATCAGGTCTAAGTGGTATCTTCATTTCTCCTAATTCTCCGGCTATGCCTTTCATCTATGTAAAGGTTGTGGGAAAGAGGTCGTTGTATTCGTGCAACAATTTTTTGATGCTTTATAGTGTCTATTTTTCCTAGTAGTCTCCAATGTTGACCATCTTGGGCCACTCGACGGTCCCTATGTTAACGTTCTTTACCTTGATTGGAGCAGAGATGACCTCTAAGTCTAAGGGTGGTCCTTCCACATCTCTCTCACCTTCAACTTCTTCGATCTGAATATCACGTGGATCATCTTCATCCGAAGCTTCCTTCTGTACATGGTAGCATGATAGTAGATTCTTGACTGTTTTCTTATTTCGTTGTTGTACCTCTGTGATAGTTTTTACTTTCGGTTCTTCAATGAATATGATGTTTCTGATCCATTTCAGGTCCGCGTCTATGTTGGGGTTCTCATGGTCGAATGAGAAAGTGATTGTAAAGTTTTGTTGGAGTGTTACCCATGTCTTGGTTCCTTTACTCATTTCCTGTTCTATATACCAATTTGTTGGTATGTCTTCTAAAGTATGAATGAATTGGTGAGACCATTCCTCCGATGGCATCATTTTCCATAGCATTTGACATGCCTCCAAGTGTTCTGCTGGTGTGCCTAGTCCATTATATTTCTGTTTTTTGTTACAGGTCTGTTCTGCTCCGAACCTTATGCGTAGTAATCACTTACTTTGGTACCAATCTGTGATAGTTTCTTTGTGTGCACCCCACCATCTAGCGGGTGTAGCCTTAAATGCTAAATCCAGTGCTAGCAATCTCTGGTTTTCTAGTACCTTGTCTTCATATTTTGTCAAGAAAGTTTCCAAATCATTTAGCCCCTGAAAGATGGGTGGTTCTTTGATTTCTATCCCAATCCAACTTACTACACAGTATATTCTAGCACACCTTCTTGTGGATACTTCGTGTAGTCTTTGCTGCCAGTTTTCTAACCAATGTCTGAGTCTGTTGTGCATGAAGTAATGCTTTGCCAACTGAGTACTCCATCTACAGTTGGGTTTATGTAATTTGCATCATGCGCAGTTGTTCTATACAACTGGCTAATCTCTTCTAAATCCAAGCAAGTGGGTTCTATGAAACTCTCGCCTTTTGATGGGTCGAGTGGGACTATGACCATGTTGTCGAATGCCCAATCTAGAACAAGTAGCGTCGGGTAGGGTGTTGTGTCGTCTACTATTTCGATGACTTCAAATTTTACCTTAGTGCACACCCCATCCAGGTCTACCATCACTCCTTTCAGTCTACCTATTGGTAGGACTCTATGTTGATTCATTAGTTTTAATTAAACAGTTGAATATCCCAGTGTAGGTTCTCCAATGCATTTCCATATAGCTTTTGGTAGTACATTTACTTTGGATCCTAGATCTAGTATAATACCTTCCATATTGAAATCCCCAATGTTAGCATTTAATCTAATTTCCCTTCTTGTTCTTCTTGTTGTGTGTATGTGGTTGAAAATTTTCAATTATGGCTTCTGTTTCATCTCGCTACTACATTTTTCTATGATGTTTTGTAATATCTTGACAGATGAAGGATCATTCAACATTTGGATGCATGATTGCAAAAAGTATTTGATCATAATTACTTGTTCCTCAGGTTGTATTCGGTTGGTATGGTCCATTGATGGCAACATTTTGTATTCTGGAGCTTCTATGATCTTCTGTGTGGTCAGTGCAATGTTTTCCTTCTGGAATTCTTGTCAAGATTTTGTAAAAATCTCCTTATGCACATTGAAATACTTATTGGGGTCAGTGTTATTCTTTATCCATTGGTTCTGCGCTGGTTCTTATCAAACTGCATCATTCCCTGTTTTCGTTCCCCCTCGAGTGACTATATTGATGTTACGACCATGATCCCTTGCTTCGGTTGAAATCCACTGAACATTCTGGTTATTTTGGTTCCTTTTTTCCTGGATTTTTCCAAGTAATGTTGGACAGTCCTCCATATCGTGGTCTGATGCGCGACAATACATACAAGTCACTAGTGGCAGTGGACACTCCCATGCATAATGTCCTGGTTGCTGGCAATTGTGACATGTGATAGGTCCTCCGCTCCTCTATAAGTTATGCGCTCAGCTTGCGGTGGGTTGTATTGTGGTCCCTGGTTATACTTCGTGGAATTGTACTGGGGTTGTGTTGGGTTGTAGTGCGGCTGTGCATTATTGTAAGGTTGCGGTGCGGTATTATATTGTTGTTGCACCGTGTTGTATGGTGTTGGGGCTTGATTGAACTATGGTGCTACCTGCCCAGTCATCATTTTTTCCTGTACCCTGTATGCGTCTGATGTTCTTTCCCGCATCCGCTCCATAGTTTTGCAATCTTTGTCGTCGCGGCCTACTAACTTGCAAAAGGTGAAATATGAGGTCTTGGGGACTGTTTGATATTTATGCATCATCGTGCAGTGGTAAGGGTTGTGACCCAGTTTCTTACATATTTCGCACCATAATCCTCCCTTTGGTAGTGGGTTTGGCATTCCTGTCACCATATACTATGAAAATGTTGGGCATTCATTCTTATGGTGTCCTTCCGTCCTGCAGGTAGTGCACCAAAATGCTTCTCATTTGTCCTTGTTTTTATTCTGGTTCAACTGAAATGTTAAGTTATTTAGGTACTCCTTCAGCTCTTCGATAGCTGGGTCCATCTGCTAGTACTGATTCTCTTCCAACTGCAAGGCTTCCTGCAGAGCCTCTGCGTGCATCTGAAACTTCTGTTGTCGTAACAGATATTTTAACTGTGGGAGTAGTGAGTTGAAAAACATGTGTCAATGTTGCATATCGGTCATAAGGTATTTTAACTTTCCTTTTAATCGATTGAATATTTGATCAATCTCCCATACCGATTCTCCTAGTTTCTATCATATTTCGATCATCTCATTCATGTATTGATCCTCTAAGCTCGAATTCTAGAACTCATTAATCAATAGTTTCTTAATTTTGTCTAATGTCCTTTTCATTCCAGGAACATTGTTCGTGTCTAGACTCATGTACGTGCACAGTCCCTTAGCATGATCACTAGCTGGGCGAGTTTAGTGTCTTCATCAGTGATCTTCTTTGCTTCCCAGATCTTTGCGCAAATGAACAGATGCTTCACAGGGTCTTCTACTAATTCTCCTTGAAACTATGGTAATCTGATAGTAGGGTCATGTCCTGCCATTCCAAATATTGAGCTACTCCCTCCTCTGTGCGGTGTGGATAGTTGACTAAGGTTTCTTGAAATGGCTCCTCCATTTGTTTCCCTTTGTGTCGATGTACTTCCTGCTGTCAGACTTCCTTTGAACTTTGGTTGTCTAAATGGTGGTGTTTTTTTTGGTGTATTGGTCGCACATGGGTTTATGGGTTCTACACTGACATTAATATTGAAGGAAAGGTTGTCTTGTCCTCCTGTTCTTGGGCCTCTTGTTTTCCTCTCATATGTGGTGCACAGGATTTCCTCAATCTTCTCCACAACCTAGAGATCCTCTACCTCTTCCTCATCGTTGGCCAAGCCCTCCTTCTCGGCTATGACTCTCTTCTTGGTATTCACCTTATATTGGTAGGGTACTCTGCTACGCATCGTTCCTGATGACGCCAAGATCCACTTGAGTTGGTCATCATCCATCAAGATCGGGTCCAAGGGTTCCTCCTTCTTTTATGTATCCTTTCCTCCTTCCATTCCTCCTTTCTCTGTCAGTGCTCCCCCCCTTCCCCCATGTGCACAAGGAAGTCTAGCTGTTTGATTCCATTGTCATCACACCTTTTTTATATAGTAGTATATTAATAGAAGTATATAGTTATTAGATGTAACTTCTTCTAGGTCCTCGTAGGAGCTCTTGCTCGACTGCACTGTATGACTTTGTTGTGTCTACCACAAATTCTGTGATAAAGCCTGCCACAATACTATCAAGCCAAAAGTCGACTGCGCGGGTGAATTTGTTGTTCGCCTACTGTAGCTGTTGGATTTGTACTAGAGTCCAATATAGATATTGAATCCAGTTCGTCATGTGGGTATCCTTTAACTTTAAGATCCACTCCTGTAGTAGATGTGAAAAATTACAGAAAAAAACTTCGTGTAGATCCATAAATACGTATTTATCCAGGTATTTATGTGGTGTGATCCTGGGGTTTCTATTGTCTTTTTGTGAAAACTCTATCTCTGTGGTTCTCAACCAGCCCTCAATTTCTTCTCTTGTGGGGTTCCAAGGTCTCAACATCCCCTTTTAATGGTTCATTTCTCTTCCTTCGGTTCTTTATTCATTCCATCTCATTTACTTAGTCCTTTCTTGTTCCTCTTAACACGACAACATAACCATTTGTTGGTTACTTCTTCCATTATGTGGTTGTATTATTTATTGACCTAGGTTTCATGTCACTTGGGGTTTCAAAAAGTCCTTTAAAACTATCGGCCCTTCTGGTAAACCAGAAGGCAGCACAACGCCATAAAGCGTTGCATAGTCTCACCCGAGATAGATTTAAATGGGTGGCTGTAAGACTCAGGTGTTTACAACCAAGGATAGAGCATGGGATAGGGGTTCCTCAGATAGGGTCAGATATCGTGAGTCATAAGGGAGAGTACTTATTCCTTGGATTTTGATACGAATATCCCATAGGTTAATTACAATTAACTATAAGTAGATTCATAACCAAGTATTAACTCATAAATCAAGTTTAACCATCAATTGCTGAAAGAAAGAAGAATCATGCATACGTTTAACACATTACATGAGAGTTACCATGGTTCACCCCCTCTTGGGCTACGTCCACAAATATTTGGCTCTTGCCTCTTGTATTATAATATTTCTGCATTTTCGGCGCCTCGTGCTTACAATTCTCCACAAAACTTGGTAAGATCTATGCAAGGTGAACTAGATCGTACTAGTCTCCACAGAATACGGTCTAATCCTCAGTTCCACCCCTCCTTAGGTATCCTTTTCTCAACAGCTTACAAGTCAGTTCGTACCTCTTCAGAACATTACAGAAAATCGCTCACAACTACTAATAGACTCTTCTATATGATACTTTCGTATCTATATTTATACATTTCGGGCTCTTCATCCTCTTTTAGAATAATACAAAAACCCTAACCCTTCTTATGTTAGGTCTTTCTCCCATACGCATGTTGCTCCTCCTCTAGCTATCGCTTTCCTTTGTGCATGCTTTCTTGCATGCGCACGTGATGCTCTTCTACCAGTTGTTACTTCAGTTTTCTACACGCTTTCTTTCCCATGATCACTCTTCATTCCTCTTCAACCTAGTTAATTACTTCTTCCCTTAGAGGGTTGTCTTAGTTATTTACCTAGGGTTCATGTCACATGAGGTTCCAACAAATCCTCTAAAATTATTGGCCCTCTTGGTAAACCAGAAGGCAACAAAGTGCCAGAAAGCATTGTGCAGTCTCACCTGAGATAGCTTTAAATGGGTGGCTGTAAGACTCAGGTGTTTACAGCCTAGGACAGAGCATGGAATAGGGGTTCCAAGGATAGGGTTAGATATCGTGAGCCATAAGGGAGAGTACTTATTCCTTGGATTTTCATACGAATATCCCACAGGTTAATTGCAGTTAACTATAAGTAGATTGATAACCAAGTATTAACTCATCAATCAAGTTTAACCATCAATTGCTAAAAAAAAAAGAATCATGCATACATTTAACACATTACATGAGAGTTACCGTGGTTCACTCCCTCCTGGGCTACATCCTCAAAGATTTGACTCTTGGCTCTTGTATTATAATATTTCTACATTTTCAGTGCCTCGTGCTTACAATTCTCCACAAAACTAGGTAAGATATATAAGAGGCGAACTAGATCGCACTAGGATCCATGACCTATGGTATAATAGTCATATCCACCCCTCCTTGGGTATTCTTTTCTCAATAGCTTACAAGTCAGTTCGTACCGCTTCAGAACATTACAGAAAATCGCTCACAACTACTAACAAACTCTTCTATATGATACTTTCATATATATATTTATACATTTCGGGCTCTTCAACCTCTTTCAGAAAATTACAAAACCCCTAACCCTTCTTACTTTAGGTCTTTCTACCATACGCATGTTGCTCCTCCTCCAGTTGTCTCTTTCCTTTCTGTAGGTTTTCTTGCATGCGCGCGTGTTTCTCTTTTGGCAGTTGTTACTTCAGTTTTTTGCACTCTTGCTTTCCCATGATCATTCTTATTTCCTCTTCGGGCTGGTGCCAACACCTAGGGATCATTATTAGTTTCAATTTGGTTCAAATTTTTGTTCATATGGGTGTCAATTTGGTCATGTCCCCATTTGTGGGATTCCTTGTTATACAGTTGGATATGACTTATGGGGTTTGTGTCAGTTAGGACGAGAGGAGTAAAATGAGGATAACAGTGAGCTCAGGATATTTGGAATGAGTTATATGGGCCCCAGGCTAGTCCATTCACCATGTTTTGTGATTAGGATCATTTATGCACAATTCTCTCCTGGTTCTGTGGAATTCCATCGATTTTCATAATTTTGGGTTATTATTGAGCATACTTTAATTAAATACATTGAAGGTATTATTTAGATCATATTATCTAATGGGATACCTTTGTGAAATATCTTATTCAAACCAGGATGAAAATATATAAAGTTTGGGATGATGAGAGAGGGACTCCAACGTTTGAGAATGTCTTAAAAAACTAATTAATCAATTTCTGGCATTAAAAAGAGTTATAAAAAGGGGTGTTTAAGTGACTTAAAGTTTACAAAAGTCACTTTACTTTATTAAAATGGAAATAGGGTCCAAAAAAGGGTCAAGGAGGAGATAAAAGGAAAATGAGGATGCTTTCTCTCATTATGCACTACTATTTTTTTTTAAAATGGATTTGAGAGAGCTCTTGTGTCTTTGGCTATTGGGATGAAAAACCCTAGAGAGAAAAATATTGGTTTCTGTGGTGAGAGCATCCACCCTAGCTGGTCATAAGGAAGAGATCATTCATATTTCTTCAATGTGCTTCATTGGTAACGAAGTTTATCTTTGGTGATTGATTTTTTCTTATTATGGCTAAGTTTCTTCTTCATGGTGGAGTATTTATCATTTGTGGCCAAGTTGGCTTGTGGGAAAGATGCGGTTCTTGGTTGGGTTGAGTTGATGGTCAAAGGGGAAGATTTGTTTATGTGTCGGGTGAGTTTATGAGAAGAGGGGTCGAGACCTTGCTATAAGGAGGTCATATTTTTATGTTGGGTCAAAATTATCTATGTTGGGACGTATTTACTCGCCTTGAGGACAATTTCTATCATCTAGAACATAGTTTTATCCATTGACGGTCGATTTCTAGTGTGTAAAGGTAATATCTTCATCATAGGGGTCTAAATCTTATTGTTGGGTCATTTTTACTTACTATTGGTTTGTTTCCATTTGTTGGACAACATATAACTCCCTGGCTAGGTTGCATTCTATATATGGTGGTTGAGTTTAATGTGTGGTAGATCAAGCTAGTTTTGTGGTTAAAGTTCTTCCAATCCTAGGTTTTGTTCATCTCTTATCCCACAACTATAATAAACTACTAATGAAATCATGTTCTATACTCTACATGACTATTGTACCACTCATTTAGTTGCAGGAATCTCAATATTCAATATACATGAAGTCTTGTTCTTATATCCTTAATTTCCACCCTATAGGCCAGAAAGGAAGCCATCATAGGATAGAATCCCAAATATTGAACCCTTTTTGATCCCTTATTAGCATCCTCATAGGTCACCTATCAGGCAACAAGCGAGGCCCTCACTTGACATTAGTGGCTTGTCATGTGAGGAACTGTCAGAGTTCTAAAATTGAGGAGTTACAAGGTGTGGGGCGAAGGATGAGTTGTATCTTCATGTCAAAGGCCTAGGAACTCACATCATTCGAGTCTCTAGTGGCCTCTAGAAGAGCTATAAGCAGGGATGATTTTAAGGATGGAAATTTATTTTAAAATGTAGAAACCTTGGCTAATCTTACTAATCCTTCATATGCCAACTATAAATGATTGGTGATATTTTTGTAAAAATATTCAAATTTCTAAGGCTTTTATATAGTTT
>SNQJ01S0139942.1:0-22733 GCA_010110895.2 Picea sitchensis | reverse complement strand
GATCGGGGAATCGGAATTTGCGAAGGCATGTGCATCGCGACATCATAAACCCCGAAACCCCGATGGGTAGTTATAGAGTGGTGGACATATGGTAGAAGGTCACATGAGAACGGAGCTAGCCTAGAGGGCTAATGCGTTAGGGGTATAATGCGTAAAGGCAGTGAACCACAGGCTTGGCCTGGGGAGCTAATGCGTGAGGAGCGCATCGGAATTCGGAGGAACGCGAGTCATAGGGGTGAATGAGTTTGACATTAGAAACCCCGAATTCCAATATTTCACCAGGGGTTGGTATTTCGCAAATGCCGGTTTTCTGGAGATTTCTCACTTGAGGGAGATTAATCCGAAATTTTTAAAATTATGATAGTGGGTGTGTCACATATGTCTTGATGTACTATTCTTGCATTTATTTAATAAATCATTTTGTTTTCCCCGTGAATGTTTTTATTTGATACCTAAATATTCAGATATGGTTTATCTTGTTATAAATCAAGTTAGATCAAGTCTAGATATAAGATTCTAACACTAGGAAGAAAAAGTACAATGGTATTTTTTTGTCTTTGGTGTGCAACAAGTAGGTTGTAGAAGATGGATCTAGAACTTAAGGAATGCAGTAACCAGGAATACACTAAGGAAATTTTTTTTTTGGAATTCTGAGAGTGGGGGGNNNTATAAACTTCAATCTTATCAACAATATATCATCATTGTATCATCTATGATTTCATTAAATATATCATGAGAATATAAACATAAGAAACATCAAATCAACATCACATCAAATACACGGTACACCAAAATTTATGTGGAAACCCAAATGGGAGAAAACCACATAATTCTTTCTTATATATCAAAAGAATACATTCATTGGAAGCACCGAGTTTTGAATTCTCAGTTGCAACTGGAAGGAGGCTATAACCCCCTATTTATAGGCTCCAACCCAAAGGAATCTACAAATCCCTTAATTCTCTAGCTCCAACCAGAAGGAGGCTACAACCCCTTGATTCTCAGGCTCCAACCTTAAGGAAGCTCCAACTCCCTATGTTCTTCAACACCAACTGAAAGGAGGCTACAACGTCCTTTCCTTTCCTCGTTTTTCCATCTTGAAATATAAGTGTAGACCAAATGTCACTACCACAATCACTACCACTATCACTTCCACTATCACTACCATTTTCACTATAACTTCCACTATCACTACCACTATCACATAAACCTGTAACATGTCAACTTGTCATGGTATCCAACCTATCACTGTCATTAATACTCAACCAGATCCTCTCACATGGATCATATACCAAGGAGACCTCTCAACTAGATGTCCAACATCACCAACACATGCCTTTACCAATCATGAACCAAACCATCAACATGTACCATACCAAGCATCAACCATGTACTTGTACAACAAATGAATCTACCATGCACCACAACTATACAAAATCGTGCATCAACCATGCACCAAAACTATACCATAACGTGTATCAACCATGTACATAAAAAATATAGATCAACACTTGTACCATACCATGTACCAACAATGTATCTACTATATCACTCAATCGTGCCTGTTGGTTTTTCTTCTATCTTACTTCTTCTTGGGCTGACCTAGGTTCAAATCTCAACAAGTTTCCAACAAAACCCTAAAAAACTATTGCCCCTCCTCGTACACTAGAAGGAAACGATGTGCATAGGGTGCACAATGTAGTCTCACCCGAGATAGATTTTATGGGTGACTGCAATACTTAGGTGTTTCTAGTCTAGGAATGAGTGGGCAGATGGTATTGTGTTCTTCCTTCTTTTTTGCATTATCCTTGTTAATGATTCAAATATTTCTATGATTTATTCACCTTTAACCCTATGCATGCATGATGATGTAGCTAGTTTAACCATTCATTCATAAGATAATGATCGACATAAATTAAACATTCATTAACAATCATGAAGGATCAGATCTTGTCATTGAGAGGGGGGGGGGTGAATCAGTGACACAACAATTATATCAATTTTTTATTTATTAATGAAAATATAATCTTAACACAATATTTTATTGTGGAACCCAAATGGGAAAATCACAAACTCTTTTATTTTAACTGCAAAATTTGTTTTTACATGTTACATAGAAGGAAGATGTACTTCTTTTTTTATCAGCACCAATTGATTAGGATGCACCTACTCCCTGGTTTACTAGCACCAACTGGTAGGAGGCTACGACCCCCTATTTAGTCAACTACAACTGACAAGGAAGCATCAACTCCCTCTGCAGGGACCAACCTGCCCTTGTACCACCCAACCACCCTTAATACATAGGTATTAGCTTTTCTTCCTGGAATCTGCTTCAGCTTTTGATTTTTTGATCTAGACTGTAGAGACATTTTATTATCACCACACTTCCTTGTTTATATAATAATCAAAATAACATGAGTGTGAAACACTATGTCCCTTCATTTCAAACATCGCACCTCTTCGATTAATTAACGTTACTGTTTATTTATTTTTACCGTGAAGGTAAATTGATCACAGTCATGGATCAATTTTAATCCTTTATACTTTTTCATAAATCTCTGTTAATTTCACAGAGACCAAACTCTACGGAGGTGCTTCCTTCAAATAAATTTCATATGAACATAGGCATATAACCATAGGCTTAACAATTTAAGCGACTCATACATTCTGCCCTTTAAATTCGCTTTACTGATATGACCAACGGAGGTGACCTCATGTTAGGTGAGACAAGCATATGAGCACTTATCAATTCAATGATCATGATTCATTGTCCTGACCAGATAGATGGCTTACAGAGTTTTGGAGCTTTGACCTTCGAGTCTTCATGACTTCCAATATTTCAAAATTGCCGATCATGAAATTGCCGGTCAGATCAGACGATTCACTTTTATTTCATGGAGACATATCTATGGTCCTCTTACATTCTTCAGATCCGATGGTCCTTATTCATTCCGGATTTTGGGACTTCGAGTATTTCGATACATCCAACATTTCAAAACTCCCGATACAATTCTCCCGAAGTGACGTAGCTTTTCTTATGTCACCTGTTGACATGGTCAAGAGCCAATTTCCTTTTTGACACTTGTCATTTTCTGGTTATACCATGTGTACATGTTGACGTGGTCTTCCACACATCCTTCCTGATGAGGTTTGTTGACATGGTTTTTCAATGTGTCGTCCTTCCTCGACTTTGGAGGTTTAGCTATCGGTATTATTTGAGGTATGTTATGTCCAACCTCATGATATCTGATATCTCGACTTTGTTAATCTTATGCTATGTGCCTGCCTTCCAAATGACAGCTAGGATATCTTCAGTAGAAAAACTTCCTGATCTAACAGTCGAGATCATCCGTCATCAGATCGATATTTATTGTAACTTTGAACAAAAGGTAGGGGGCCTGACAGGTCATCCCAGGCTCTAGGCTGGTGAGATTCTCGTGGAGTCCAAACACCTAGATCCCCCACCATAACTTTGCACTATGCGTCGGTAAGCCATGGAGAGATCCGTGCATATAAACCTATATGTGTTTATTCACGCTTCCAATGTGGCATTAATCCTATTTATATGACACAATCAGGGTCATCAAGTCTTTGATTGGACGGTTGTTGTGTCTTCTCACAATTTCCTGTGCAATGGTCAACTTCTTAATATTTTCAAGGAACCGTCGATTCACTTGCAATGCACTTCTTCTTACAGAGAATTGATCCTCATTCGCTAACCCTCCTGAGATTTTATCATTGGATTGTTGATCCTATCGTGATCAACAATAGACACGAAATACCTCTGTACTTCTGAGATTTAATTTTGTATGTGCATTCTTTTATGCACTAATAGTCAGTCGTTAATCCTCCTGAACTTTGATCTCTGTGTTTGCAATTTCAATCTCTACACATTGTTTTGATATCATCACTTCATTTGTTGACATCAATGACAATATTTCCAACAATCTCCCCCTTTGTCATTGAGGGAAACACACTAATTGCATATTTAGAACTCCCCCTGTGATGATGCTTTCCTCTTATGAAGTTTCTCTCCCCCTTTGACATCAATGGCAAAGGGTTTCTTCTCCAATCATCTATCTGTATAAACACTTCTCTAACCACTGGTAACTCCTCCTGCAATCAATCTTTTTGTGTCATAACTGAATGACACCTTCTGTTGTTGATTTCTATCTCCCCCTCAATAGGTGCCAATTGATGCATCATTCTCTTGAGATATTTTAGGTAGGAATAAGTATTACTCTCAATTTTTGCTTGAGATATTAAAATATATATTTGTTTAAGGGTTTTGTAAAACTATCTGCCACCTGTTCTTGTGTTGGAACATATTCCAATTTAATGTTCTTGTTTTCAGTCTAATCTCTTACATAGTGGTATTTTATGGGAATGTGTTTCGATTTTGAGTGTTGGACTGGGTTCTTAGAGAGACGTATCACGCTTGTATTGTCATAGTGGATAATTGTGGGTTCTTCAAATACTATTTTGATGTATTGTAGAGTTTGTTTCATCCATTCCACTTGTGTGCAACATTATGCTGCTGCAATATGCTCAGCTTCAGTGCTTGACAGATAAATTGAGGATTGTTTCTTGCTTATCCAAGAAACCAGTGAGTCTCCCAAAAAGAATGCTCCTCCAGTCATACTTTTTCTGTCATCTACACTTACTGCTCAATCAACATCTGAATAGGCTTTTAATGTGAATGATTCCTTGCTAGGATACCACAAACCAAGATCTATGGTTTGTTTCAAATATCTAAAGATTCTTTTTACAGCTTGAACATGACTCTCCTTTGGTTCTTCTTGGAATCTAGCCACCATCCCAACAACTTTCTTGACATCAGGTCTAGAAGCTATTACATAGAGAAAACTACCAATCATTGATCTGTAGCATTTTGGATCTACAAATTTGGACTCATCATCCTTGCTTAGTTTGCATCCAAATGTCATAGGTGTACTAACAGGTTTGCAATCCTCTAACTAGAATCTCTTAAGCATATCCTTAACATATTTATACTGATGGATAAAGACTCCCTTTTTGGACTGTATTATTTGTAATCCAAGGAAGAAATTTAGTTCACAAAGCATAGACATTTCAAATTCTTGTTGCATCATCTTAGAAAATTCTTCTCTCATTTTTATATTATTACTACCAAATATAATATCATCAACATACACTTCCACAATGATCCTATCAATTTTGCAAGAAATATTGTTGTCTGTTGATCCCCTTTTGAGGCCTTGTTTTTGTAAATAAGAGTCTAGCCTTGCATACCATGCTCTAGGTGCTTGTTTTAATCCATAGAGTGCCTTATTTAATTTACAAACATAGTCTCTCTTATTGGTTATTTGGAACCCATCTAGTTTCTCAATATAGACTTCCTCTTCTAAATTTCCATTGAGAAATGTTGATTTGACACCCATTTGGTACACTTTAAATTTTCTGTAGCTGGTGAAAGATAAGAACATCCTAATTGCCTCTAATATGGCTATGGGTGAAAATGTTTCTTCATAGTCTAATCCTTCAACCTTAGCATAACCTTTGCATATTAATCTGGCTTTGTTCTTGATTACTTGCCCATCTTCATTCATTTTATTTTTATATACCCATTTAGTTCCAATGACATTTTTATCTTTTGGTCTAGGAACTAGTTCCCAAGTTTGATTTATTTCAATTTGATCCAGTTCTTCATTCATAGCTTTAACCTAGTTCTCATCTTTACATGCCTCTTTGATTGAACTTGGCTCAATATGTGACAACAATGCTAATTCTATCTGATATAGTAGTTGTCTTCTTGTTTTCACTCCATCATTCATATCTCCAATAATCAGTTCTTCACGATGATTTTTTTAAATAATTCTTGAGTCTTTGTATCTCTTCTTGGGAATTATTCTCTTATATCTCCATCTTCACTATATTATTCACTTTCACTAGTATCCATATCATCTTCTTCCCTTTATTTTTCATTCTCTTCTACTTCTTCTAGTTGTGTGTCGAGTGTCTCATCATCATCTTCATCTTTATTTTTAGATATGGTCTCTTGATTTTTTATCCTTATCATTTTTAGATCATCCACCTTGACATATGAACTTTCAAAAATATTATGTGATATAAGATTGTAGCATCTGTATGCCTTCTTGTTTGAAGCATATCCAAGAAAAATACCTTCATCAGATCTGGCATCAAGTTTTCCAAGACTCTCATCTAGTCTTTTGATGTAGCATTTACTTCCAAAGACCTTGAAATATTTTACTGATGGAGCTCTTCCAAACCATAGTTCATAAGGGGTATTATCACTATTAACCTTGAGATGACCTCTGTTTAATATGTATACTGTTGTTCTTACAGCTTCCCTCCAATATCCATCTGACAATTTTGCTCCATTGAGCATAGTTCTTGCAGCCTCTTGAACTATTCTATTCTTTCTCTCAGCAATCCCATTTTGTTGAGGTGTTCTGGCAGCGGAGAATTGTCTTTTTATTCCATTTGTTTCACAGAAAATATCAAACTCTTTTGAGGTGAATTCACCACCATTGTCTGATCTAAGACATTTGATTTTTGTCTCCTTTTCATTTTCAACGAGGGTTTTAAAGGCTTTGAATTTGTTGAGTGCTTCTGATTTTTCTTTGAGAAAGCATATCCAACTCATTCTAGTAAAGTCATCAATGAACAACATAAAATAAGACTCTCCTTGTAAACTCTTGGTCCTTGTAGGTCCACATAGGTCAGTGTGAACAAGTTCTAAAGGTTTAGTGGTTGTGTATTATTTTGCCTTGAACCTTACTCTAGTTTGCTTCCCTAGTTGACAGTGTCTACATATAGCATTTGAGGGTTTTATGATATTTGGTAAGTTTCTTACTGCACCAAGGTTGTTGACTTTCACAACATTGTCAAAGTTAATATGCCCCAACCTCCTATGCCATAGACAAATTTCATCTACAGAATTTATATGACACTCCTCATTCAATTTTTCATCTAGTATATATACATTTTCAAGAGTTCTAGGAGCATTACCAACTAATGTTCTTGTGTCTTCTCTCCTAATATCACATTTTTGGGAATCAAAGATGCAGAAGTATCCCTGATCATAGGTTTGACTAACACTTAATAAACTAGGCTTCAGTTTATCTACAAGCAATACATTTCTAGCTTTGTCTTTTCCCAAGCTCACAGTGCCTTTCCCAAGTATGTTACTTGAGGCATTATCACCAAATGTAACTTTACCTTTTTGTTTCTTTAAGTCTAAAAAATTGTCCTTGTTACCTATCATATGTTTTGAGCATCCACTGTCAACATACCANCAAACTCTTTTGAGGTGAATTCACCACCATTGTCTGATCTAAGACATTTGATTTTTGTCTCCTTTTCATTTTCAACGAGGGTTTTAAAGGCTTTGAATTTGTTGAGTGCTTCTGATTTTTCTTTGAGAAAGCATATCCAACTCATTCTAGTAAAGTCATCAATGAACAACATAAAATAAGACTCTCCTTGTAAACTCTTGGTCCTTGTAGGTCCACATAGGTCAGTGTGAACAAGTTCTAAAGGTTTAGTGGTTGTGTATTATTTTGCCTTGAACCTTACTCTAGTTTGCTTCCCTAGTTGACAGTGTCTACATATAGCATTTGAGGGTTTTATGATATTTGGTAAGTTTCTTACTGCACCAAGGTTGTTGACTTTCACAACATTGTCAAAGTTAATATGCCCCAACCTCCTATGCCATAGACAAATTTCATCTACAGAATTTATATGACACTCCTCATTCAATTTTTCATCTAGTATATATACATTTTCAAGAGTTCTAGGAGCATTACCAACTAATGTTCTTGTGTCTTCTCTCCTAATATCACATTTTTGGGAATCAAAGATGCAGAAGTATCCCTGATCATAGGTTTGACTAACACTTAATAAACTAGGCTTCAGTTTATCTACAAGCAATACATTTCTAGCTTTGTCTTTTCCCAAGCTCACAGTGCCTTTCCCAAGTATGTTACTTGAGGCATTATCACCAAATGTAACTTTACCTTTTTGTTTCTTTAAGTCTAAAAAATTGTCCTTGTTACCTATCATATGTTTTGAGCATCCACTGTCAACATACCAGAGTTCCTTTTTATCTTGAGTTTTTAGGGCAATAAGACATTCCCTTTTTTATTTTTTTACTCTCCAAAGTTTCTTTTGCTCTCTAATGAATTTGGGTTGTTTTGAGATTTCCATTAGTCTGTAATTAATGGCTTTATGTACATGGTTATGACATCTAAAGCATTGTAAGTCCCCTTCTTGTAGAGGTGCAAAGGATTTATAGTTTTTTCTTTTAACTTGATTTGTTGCTTGTTTATCCTTAAGGATATAGTTCTTAATCATCAGCTATTTCTTTCTATATGCTCTACAATTTATAGCTTTGTGTCCAAAGTTAGAGCATGAAAAGTAATATCTAGGAAAAATGTGAGGGTACATGTTTTGGTAAAACTTCTTTGGTGTTGTCTTGCCTTCTTTCCTGATTGGTGGAAGTAATATTCTGGATTTCTGATCATTACTTATCTTCTCTTCATTTTTCTTCTTGAATGTACTGTGAAGAGCATCTGCATAAGATTTTGAGTTAACATGGCTTTCCTTTTGAGAATAAACTATTCCATTTTTATTTCCAAAATCCCTTTGCACTATAATAATCTTATCTAATATTTTAGAGCTATTTTCAGATTTTGTTTGAATGATTTTTGCATCCAGTTCCTTTTTCAGATGAACTATTTATGTCTCCATCCTTTCAACAGTTATTTGTTTTTCTTCAAGAGACTTTTCCAGACTTTCTTCGATCTTATTTTCTTCTAATATTTGTTTTTTCATAAGTTTTTCCATCTCCTTTTCTTCTTCTTCATATTTTTCTTTCTGTTCAACTACAAAACTTTTCAACTGTCTATATCTGTTTTTGTATTTTCTTAATTCATCTAAGGCACTGAGAATTTCTTCCTCCATATTAACTTCTTCTCCATCTTCTAACTCCTTCTCATGTTTAATTTTTTCTATCCCACTAGATTCTTCAATACCTAAGAAAATAACTTCATCATCATCAGATTCATCGTTGTCACTAGACTCTGACGAGTTGTTGTCTTCTTCTTTTGAGTAGAAATTATTTTTCCCTCTGTAGAATTTTTTCTTGTAGTTGGGTTTTTCCTTATTTTAGTATTGTTTGTTTTCTTTCTCTTCAAGGTCCTCCTTGGGATAGGGACACTTGGATGCAAAATGACCAACTTTGCCACAATTAAAACATTTGAAAGGAAGCTTGCCTTTGTACTTCCCTGATCCTTTTTGAAGTTTTCTAATGAAGTTGGCTTCCTCCACATTAGATTCTTCATGATAACATGATTGAGGTTTTTGCTTTTGATTTATCTTTGTCTTGGATTCTTTGAAAGTTGTTTCTTCTTTTTCCGATTTATTATTTCCTGTTCTCATTTCATATGCTGTAAAAATCCCATGGAGTTGGTCAACTGTGAGTGAGATTAGATCAGATCTATCTTCAATTGAGGAAATCTTTGCATCATATCTCACCGGTAATGACCTTAGTATTTTTTTCACAATGGGTCTATCTATAAATTATTCTCCTGCCTCTCTAATTGAGTTGACCACTTCATCTACCCTATGAAAGTATTCAAAAATATTTTCTTCTTCTTTCATTTTCAGATTTTCAAATTGAGTTCTATAGGTCTGTATTTTGGCTTCTTTGACTTTGTCATCTCCTTCATATACAACCTCCAATTTGTCCTAGATTTCTTTGGCCGATTTGCATTGAATAACTTTCACACATATAGAGTTAGTCAACTCAGCTAGAATTCCATTAACTACTCTTGAGTTATCATTACATATTTTCTTTCCTCCAGAGTCTTTGGGTGGAGTAGTCGGTGCAATGTAACCATCTACAATAGATTGCCAGATATCAAAACCAAGCCGCAACAAGAAGTTTTTCATTCTTATTTTCCACAGTGCATAGCCTTCTTCATTGAACAATGGTGCTTTGTTGTTAGACATTCCTTCTTGTTGATCCATCTTCAGGATCTTCCTTCACGTTTGTTAGATGGTGTCGAAGGAACCTGCTCTGATACCAATTGAAGGATCATATCCTGTCACTGAGAGGGGGGAGTAAATCAGTGACACAACAATTATATCAATTTTTTATTTATTAATGCAAACAAAATCTTAACACAGTATTTTATCATGGAATGCAAATGGGAAAACCACAAACTCTTTTCTATTAATTGCAAAACTTGTTTTTACATGCTACATAGAAGGAAGATGTACTTCCTTTTCTATCAGCACCAACTGATTAGGATGCACCTACACCCTGGTTTACCAGCACCAACTGGTAGGAGGCTACGACCCCCTATTTAGTCAACTACAACTGACAAGGAAGCATAAACTCCCTCTGCAGGCACCAACCTGCCCTTGCACAACCCAACCACCCTTAATACATAGGTATTATCTTTTCTTCTTGGAATCTGCTTCAGCTTTTGATTTTCTGATCTGGACTGTAGAGACATTTTCTTCTCACCACACTTCCTTGTTTATATAATCTTCAAAATAGCGTGAGTGTGAAACACTGTGTCCCTTCATTTCAAACATCACACCTCTTCGATTAATTAGCGTTACTGTTTATTTATTTTTACTGTGAATTAAAATTGATCACAATCATGGATCAATTTTAATCCTTTATACTTGTTCACAGATCTTTGTCAAGTTCACAGAGACCAAACTCTACGGAGGTGCTTCCTTCAAATCAATTTCATATGACCATAGGCACATAACCATAGACTTAACATTTTAAGCGACCCACACATTCTTCCCTTTAAAATCTCTTTACTGATATGACCAATGGCGGTGACCTCGCGTTAGGCAAGACAAGCGTATGAGCACTTATCAATTCAACGATCATGATTCATTCTACTGATGATGTGGACAGATTACAGAGTTTTGACACTTTGACCTTCGAGTCTTCATGACTTTCAATATTTCAGAATTCCTGATCATGAAATTGCCGGTCAGATCGGATGGTTCACTTTTATTTCGCGGAGACAAATCTACGATCCTCTTACATCCTCCAGAGCCGATGGTCCTTATTCATTCTGGATTTTGGGAATTCGGGTATTTTGATACATCCAACATTTCAAAACTCCCGATACAATTCTCTCGAAGTGATGTAGCTTTTCTTACGTCACCCGTTGACATGGTCATGAGCCAATTTCCTTTTTGACACTTGTCATTTTCTGGTTATGCCATGTGTACATTTTGACGTGGTTTTCCACGCATCCTTGCTGACGAGGTTTGATGACATGGTTTGTCAATGTGTCATCCTTCCTCGACTTTGGAGGTTCGACTATCAAGATTATTTGAGGTATGTTATGTACAACCTCCCGATCTATGATATCCTGACTTTGTTAATCTTGTGCTACGTGCCTGCCTTCCAACTGAAAGCTAGGATATATTTGGTAGAACAACTTCCTGATCTAACGATCGAGATCATTCATCATCAGATCGACAGTTATTGTAACTTTGAACAAAAGGTATGGGAACTGATAGGTTGTCTCGGGCTCCAGGCTGGTGAGCTTCTCGTGGAATCCAAACACCTAGATCCGCTACCATACCTTTTTACTACGCATCGGTAAGATATGGAGAGAGTCGTGCATATAAACCTATATGAGTTTATTCATGCTTACAATGTGGGATTAATCCTGTTTATATGAGAAAATCAAGGTTGTCAAGTCTTTGATCAGATGGATGTTGTGTCTTCTGACAATTTCCCGTGCAATGGTCAAGTTCTTAATATTTTCAAGGAACAGTCGATTCACCTGTAATGCACTTCTTCTTACAGAGCATTGATCCTCATTCGCTAACCCTCCTGAGATTTTATCATTGGATTGTTGATCCTATCGTGATCAACAATAGAAACGAAATACCTCTGTACTTCTGAGCTTTAATTATGTATGTGCATTCTTTTATTCACTAATAGTCAGTCGTTAATCCTCCTAAGATTTGATCTCTGCGTTTGCAATTTTGATCTTTGCACATTGTTTTGACATCATCACTTAGTTTGTTGACATCAATGAAAATATTTCCAAAAAATCACACATAACACAAGGTTTATTGTGGTTCACCCCCTTCTCGGGCTACGTCCACAAATATCTATCTTCTCTTCTCTATTATTTAATCTTTTGCAAAATCTTGCACTGCATGCATTACATCTTCAGTAATATAATCAATATTGAGGGTAAGAACCCTCTGTGAGGTGGACTAGATTACACCAGGCTCCTTAGCATGTGACCTAACCCTCAAAGTCTACCTTAATTGAATCTTCTACAAACTTATTACAATAAAAAATCCCACAAAATTATGATAATCAACTCTCTTTATTATGATATGATATCTCTCTATCTTACATACACACCTCTTTATCCTTAACTGACATCGCCTGCTCCTAGACCTCCTAGGCTCTTATTTATACTATTTTACAGGTTTATAGCCATTACAATCCTTATCAAAAACCCTAACCCTATCATGGTTAAGCTTGTCTTCCTGTGCACCACGTTTCTTTTCCTCTTGCATGCTACTTTTCCTTCTTTTTCTTCATGCTTCTTTCTTTCCACTTGTTGTGTGTGCTCCAAAATTGGGTCTTCCTTTCCAAAAATAGGTCTTTCCCTAAAACAAATCCTTCTCCAAAAATATGCCTACGCCCAGAAAGGATTCCTTCTCAAAATAGGCATGTTCCCAACATGCCCCCAACACTGACATGTGGCTCATCCTGAGCCACTTGGGTGGTGCATGCTCCCTATACAACCTTTTCCAAGATCTGAACCTTTCCTTCTAATTCTTTCCCTTTGGATCTCTCTTGTGTAACTTTCTTTGTGAGCTCCTCTAACCTATGCATTTTGATGTGTTACTTCAGAGACTTTATTCTCTTGGCATGATCCTGAGCCATCCTTGTCTTCTCCTCCTCCAATCCATCAATTATTTGTGCTTCTTTCTCTTGGAGGGGTTCTAACTGGGCTTCCCTTTCCTGCTTATTACTCTGCGTAGTATTCAATTTTTTCTATAGGGTATTCATCTCCTACGTGCCTTTTAATCGTTCTGTAATGCTCATGGACTTTTGTCACTACTTCATCTCCTACATTGCAATGTTGATTTTCTCCTCTTGCAGGTCTAGTTGTTGGACCTTGTAATATTCTTCCAACGTCTTCCATAGTTGCGCGGTCCTGTCAAAAAGTTTTGTGACCTTTTTGGCTTGTCTTTCCATCATTTCTATTTGTAGGGCTTCATGCTATTCCCTTTCAGCTGTAACTTTGGGAGGAATGGTTGGTGTTAATTTTTCCTTAAGTTCCTCGATCTCCTTATTATAATATTTGAGCGTTTACGCAATGATTTGAATATGTTCTTCAACACTACTCACGACTCCCTACGCGATGTCTGGAATTTTTGTTTCATCTTCTGCTCCAATTTATCTGTGCGTTGCTTCTCCTCCTGTGTCTCTAGCTGGATCTACTCTACTGCAATTTCTAGTGCATCCTTGCCATCTCTAGTGACTTGCAATTCTGTCATATCTACTATGTCTCATGATTGCACTTCCTATGTGACACTGACTCGTAGCTTGTATAATGCCTTTGTTGGTATTTTAGCCAATACCAACTGTACATGTGCCATGTATTTAAGTGGCATCTATGTACTATAACCTTTCGAGGCAACCCAGTAAAATTGGTGTGGCCTTCACCCCATCATAAATGTTTCGAAAAACGATCGAGGCGTCAGGCTGCTTGCACAAGGACCGCGCGATGGGATGTTTCCCCTTTCTCTGTGTTGGCACGCTAGATGTCCTAGCCTCTGGTTCTCTTTCTTCCTAGCTTGACTATGGTTTCCGCATGATATCTTAGAGCTGCACATCCTCCTGTTGTGTGGACCCCACCATAGGTTGTGACCTTGGCCCATCATATTGTATCGCTTCAGTGTCAACGCCATTTGTTTTGTGGGTTGCTTAGGCCCTGGAAGGTTGTTGTGGGTTTCCTATTATTAATGGGTCATGGCCCTGTGCAATTTTGTGTGAGTTGATGTCCATCCCAACCATCGTTGGGGCCTGCCCCTCTTCCTCTACCAGTGTTGCGCTCATTGGTTTGGTCTGTGGTGAGGGAATTGTTTTGACATCGATGATTCCCTCTATCTGTGTAAATGCATGCTTTGCCTCTGTGGTTTCCTGCGGTGACCTGTGGCTACTGTGTGTTTTTCATGTTGTTTGGCCAGGTGTGCCGACCTTTGGAGGTGCCATTTTCCTTCTCCAGTTGAACTTCGGCTGCTATGATATCTGAACTCACCTATTCACCACGTGTCTTCGTGCTCGTTAGCTTTGTGGGTATGTAAATTCATAATACGTATCATTTAACCCACATTTTATTTATATACGGGGTGTCATAATTTCCATGAATCTTGTCAGAGACGCTTCTTTGATGGTCATAAATGCGTTAAATTTTTTAAAGCATGCTTCATTATGTTTCATAAATGCTCGATTCGCGCCTTTTTACCCCGATGACTGGTTTTTTTATTTTTTGACCGTTGGCCCGTTTTCCGGTGCACTGTAACTTTTTGGTGCATCGTACATTTATGCTGTGAATTTTCCCCTGGTGCACTTTGTTTTCTTTCTGTCAGCCATATGTTGCACGTGGTCAGTTTTTATTTTTGTCTCACTGATTCCACTGTCTGTTGCGCATGATATTTCCCAGTATTTTGTATTTTTCCTCTTTTTCTACTTTTGTCTTCCTTTTTCTTCTTTATCTTCTTTCTATTTATTTTTATTATTTTGCTGTCCTAATATCTACTATAGTACATTATTTACATGACTTTCTTACTGAACTGTAACTTTTAAGGGATAGTAGGTTGATTGTTCCTGTATAGTTTTAGTCGACTACTGTTGATCATGCATTTCAGTTGTGTTCCTCCCAAGTCCTTTAGCTATAGATATCCCCCAATATATTACAATATTTACTTCATATGGACCTAGCCAATGCACTCTAAACTTACCAGGGTGTTGCAAAAATTTGTGGTCATAGAGAAGAACTAAGTCTCCCAACTTAAATATCTCCTTTTTAATATGTCTGTCATGCCAGGATTTGTCCCTTGCTTTCTGTACTTCTTGGTGAAATCCTGCCAAAATCATGTCCTCTTACATTTCCATTAGTTGTCTTAGCCTCTCTTATACTGCACCTCTTTCTGTCATGTTGGTAATTGTTGCTATGCATAGATGGGGTATCATAAATTTTGATGGCACCACTGCTTCCTTCCCATAAACCAGTCTAAATGGTGTTTGTCCTGTCAATTGATTGCACGCAGTCCTATATTCCCATAATACTACATGTATTTTCAAGTCCCAATCATCCTTGTTAACATTGCAAATATCAGTCAATTCATTTTCCAAAATCTTATTGAAAGCTTCTACTATTCCATTTTCCTGAGGATGATATGGTGTACTCTTCTGGTGATAGACTTCAAACTCCTCAGTCATCACCCTGATGGTATTGTTAATAAAATGAGTGCCTTGGTCACTCATCAATATTCTAGGATGTCCAAATCTAGTGATCACTTGCTCAAATAAGAAGTGTGTTCTTGTCTTTGTGCTACAATCTTTGACTGGTGTTGCTTCTTCCCATCTGGTTAAGTATTCATTCGCAGTAACGATATATATATCTCCTGACATTTGTTTTGGTGTATTAATGGGTCCAACAAAGTCTATTTCCCATTTTTCAAATACCTGCATAGTGACCTGTGGTCTTAGGGGCATCTCATCCCTTCTATTAGGTTTTCTAACCCTCTAATAGACATCATAGTTCTAGCAATATTCCTTGGCATCTTTATGGGTTTTTGGCTGCCATAATCTTGTACATAATACCTTATACGTGGTGGATCTTCCTGCAAAGTGCCCTCCAACTATACTTCATGAGATTCTGCCAAAATTATGGGTCATTCATGTTCCAACATGCACTGTCTCGAAATAATATATACGCCCATATTGTATAAATGACCTACAATGATTTGATAGTTTGCAGCTTTGACTACTAGGTTTTTATTCTGCGTGGTGCTAAATTATTATGACACCACCCATGTACTTAAGTATTCAATAATATCAACAAAGTATTCATCAACTATATGTATTGAAAATAACAATGCATCAGGGAAGTTGTCTTCCAAATTAGTAGGTTCTTCTCCATTGGTTACCCTTGACAGGTGATTAGGTCCTGCATTCAGCTTCCCTGGTTTGAATATTACTTCGAAATTGAATTCTTGGAATAATAATATCCATCTACAGATCCTCCCCCCCAACACTATCTTGTTTACTAGATATTTGAGGGCATAATGGTTTGTGAACATTTTAAGGTGTTTTCCCAGTAAATAGTGCCTGAATTTCTGAAGTGCATATACCATAGATAGGCCTTCTCTTTCCGTGGTATTGTAATTCTACTCCGATTCTGACAATTTTCTGCTTGCAAAGGCTATAGGATGGTCTAAGTCCCCTACTCTTGGTTGCGCTAGAATTTCTCCAGGTGTTATAGATGATGCATCTACGTGCACATGAAATATCTTTTCCCAATCTAGAAATACTAATATAGGTGTTGTCACCATATTTTCCTTTAGATTTTCCAATCCTTGCTAACAATCCTCATTCCATTGAAATTCGGTGTCCTTCTTTAACATTTTTTCCATTGGTGCAGGAATTGGTGCCACTTGTTCTTTTGTTCCCACATACTCAACTCTGATGTTCTTTTCTGCAACCTGTTCCTGTAGAAAGTGATACTTGATTAGAATGTGCTTTGTCTTGGAGTGCATCACCAGGTTTTTTGAGATATTAATGGCGCTTGTATTATCACAATATATTGGAATGGGATCATCATACTTAACCTATATATCTGTCAAAGTTTGTTTCATCCAAAGAACCTATGTACAACATTTTGTTGCTGCAATATACTCTACCTCGGCTGTAGATAGAGATACTGGTGATTGTTTCCTGCTTAGCCATGATACTAAACACTCACCCAAATAAAATGCTGCTCCACTGGTGCTTCGTCGGTCATCAATACAACCTGCCCAATCTGCGTCTATGTAGGAAATTAGTGATAGATCCTTTCCTTTTGGATACCATAGCCCAAACTCTTTTGTTCCTTTGAGATATCTGAAAATCCTCTTCACTGCTAATACATGTGATTCCTTTGGTGCTGCTTGAAATCGTGCCACTTGTCCAACTGCCTACATTACATCTAGTCTGGATGATTTCACATACAATAGGCTGCCAATCATTGACCTGCATTTCTTTTGATCTGTAGACTTCGAATCATCATCTTTACTCAACTTGTAACTGGTTTGCATGGGACTGATAACTGGTTTGCAATCTTCCATTCCAAACCTCTTTATCATTTCTCCGATATACTTGGTTTGAGAAATAAAAATTCCTTGGTTTCTTTAACGCATCTAAAGTCCTAGAAAGAAGGATAGTTCTCCAAGTAGCGACATTTCAAATTCTTTCTTCATATCTTTTGCAAATTTCCAGCTTAACCTGTAATCATCACTACAAAAAATAATATCATCAACATAAACTTCAATTAATAAAATATTACCTTGACTTACCTTGATGTAGAGGTTGTTGTCTACACTTCCTTTTCTGAACCCTGCCTCCTGTAGATACTTATCCAGTCTGGAGTACCATGCTCTAGGAGCCTGGTTTAGACCATATAAGGCCTTCTTTAAGTTACACACATAATTTGTGTTCTCTGACAACTGAAATCCTTCTGGTTGTTCAATGTAGATTTCTTCTTCAAGTTCCCCATTTAGAAAATATGATTTTACCTCCATCTGATATACTTAACATTTTTGAAGCATGCATAAGCTAAAAGCAAACAGATTGCTTCCATTCTGGCAACTGGGGAAAATGTCTCTTCAAAGTCGATTCCTTCAATCTGAGCATATCCTTTACATACCAATCTAGCTTTGTTCCTTGAAACCTGTCCATCTTCATTCAATTGTTTCTTGAAAACCCATTTTGTGTCGATCACATTCTTATTTTTTGGTCTTGGAACCAATTCCCAAGTGTCATTTTTCTATTTGATCCAATTCTTCATCCATGGCCTTATTCCAAAATTCATCCTTCCTGGCTTCTTCAAAACAGTTTGGTTCAATTGTAGATAAAAGTGCTAGGTGTGTTTGTTCTGGTGAACGGATTTTTCTTCTAGTCTCAAATCCTGCATCTTGGTTTCCAATAATCTGATCTGAAGGATGATTCTTATGTACTCATTTGCTAGGTGTCTTTGGAGATACTTTCTGAACTTTCTCTTCTGTTTCTGTCGGATTCTCTTCATATTCCTCTTCTACTTCATCTTCTGCTTCTTCTTCGAAAAGTTGTTCCATTGATTTGTTTTCTTCTTCCTTTGATTATGGGCTTCTTGTTTCATCAATTGTTACGTTGATGATTTCCACAACTTTGTTTAATCTTAGATTGTAACAATTGTATTCTTTCCTTGTACTTGAGTAACCAACAAGTATTCCTTTGTCCACATGAGAGTCAAACTTTCCCATTCTCCCATCTTCTCTTTTGATGTAGCATTTGCTTCCCAAAACTCTGAAGTGTTTCACATTTGTTGGTCTTCCTTTCCATAGCTTGTAGGGAGTTTTATCAGTGTTGTTTCTAAGCATTACTCTGTTTTGAATGTGAACTTCTATATGAATTCTCTGTGTCCAAAATATATCTATCAATTTGGAATCCATTATCATTGTTTGAGCCATTTCATGTATTTTCCTGTTCTTTCTTTCAACAAATCCATTATGTTGAAGTGTCCTAGCAACGATGAATTTCCTTTTTATTCCATGAATGATGCAGTAGTACATAAATTCTTTTGAAGTGAACTCTCCTCCGTTATCAGATCTCAAGCATTTGATTCTTGAATCCATCTCATTTTCAACCATTTCCTTGTATATCTTGACGTTTTCAAAAGCTTCTAACTTGTTCTTGAGAAAGAAAACTACGGTCATTCTTGTATAATCATCAACTAATAACATAAATTATCTCTCACCTTTTAATCCCTTTGTTGTATTTGGTCCAACTAGATCAGTATGCACAATTTCCAGTGGTCTTGTTGTTGAACATTCCTTTGATTTGAACCTAGTCTTTGTTTGCTTTCCTTGTTGACAATGCTTGCATAAACTATTGGTTGGTTTCGTGATCTGGGGAATTTCTTTGACTACTTCTCTTTTGTTGACTTTGACAAGGTTATCAAAATGCATGTGACCTATTCTTTTGTGCCATAACCAACTTTCATTTTCCTTTCCTAGACAACACTCTTCATTTCCAATTTCACTTAACACAAATATGTTGTTTAAAGTTCTTGTAGTTGTACCGACCAATTTCCATGAACCTTCTTTTCTTATCTCACACTTTTGTGAATCGAAAGTAACTTTATGACCTTGGTCACACATTTGACTCACACTTAGAAGATTATGCTTCATATCTTCTACCAGTAGAACGTTTTGTGCCTTTTCATTCTTGTTCCCAATTCAGACTATGCCTTCTCCAATGATTTTGGATGAATTCTCATTTCTGAAGGAGACTGATCCACTTCTTTCCTCTCGTAATGTAAGAAATTTGTCTTTATCACCTTTCATGTGTTTTGAAAACCCACTGTCAACATACCAACCGCGTTTCTTCTGCTTAACTGTTAGAGAAATTGTGCATTCTTCATTGCTATATTGATCTTGCTATCTTATCCATGTCGTTTTCTGAGGTTCCTGTCTGTGACTGTTGTTATTTTGTTGAGGTTCTTTTGGAAGGACTATCATTCTGCAATCTTTGGCCACGTGTACAAAATTGTACATTTGTAACATTCCACTTTAGTGCTCAAGGATTCAAACCTGTTGTAAATTCTTCTTTGTGTTTCACTAGGTCTTCTTGAATAACCCCTTTGTGTATGACTCTCAAAGTTGTTATTTTTCTTGTTGTTAGCTCTGCAATTTACAGCTTTATGTCCAGAATTATTACATGCATGACATAAACCAAAAAATATAGTTTGATACCTAGGAGTTGAAGATCTTCTGAAAGGAGATGCTCTTATGAATCCATCTTCTTCTTGAGGGCTATTTGTCTGTTGTTGATTATGAAATATGAATCTTCTTGGTGGAGGGTGTTCCTGTAATCTTCTTTGTATATCTTCATGTCCCATGTGAATGTTTCTGCATAGCTTTTTGGATTTTTTTCTTGCTTTGTTGTTTTGGAGCTTGATCCCTTTTCTGTCTGATTGTATCCAAGTCCAAACTTGTCAAGATGAGATTTTTGACTATTGATAATGTCATCCAAAACTTTTGAGCTATTCTGCATATTTTTCTTTTGAATATCCTTTCTTAATGTGACAATATTTTCTTCCAACTTTTTGATGATCCTGTCCTTTTCTTCGAGATGTTCTTTGAGTGATTCTTCAATTATTTTATCTTCTTCTATTTGAACCTTCAATTTTGTGATCATTTTTTCTAGTTCTCGAGTGTCCTTTTTCTTGTCTAGTTCTGCTTGTAGTTTCTTGTTTTTCTTGTTTTCTCTTTTGATGACTTCTATGGCACACATTAATTCTTCTTGATAGTCAACTTCTGCCTCTTCAATTTCTTCTTCGACTTCTTCACATTCTTCTTCGTCTTCTTCATATTCTTGTTCGGAGTCTTCTTTGTTAGAGTCTTTTACTGCCATGAATAGAACTCTTCCTATCTCACTGTCACTGACTTCATCTTCATCTGATGATGAGATGTCTTCTTTGGTGTATAAACTTTTCTTGAAAAATTTCCTTGTAGTTCTTTTGCCTTTATATGTGTGTTTTCCTTTTGAGTAACCTTCATCATTTCTCTTTTTCTTGTGAGGACATCTGTTAGAAAAATGACCAATACCATCACAATTAAAACAAATTAAAGAGATCTTACCTCTATACCTACCATTTGTTCCCTTTCTCAGTCTTTTGACGAAGTTGGCCACTTCTTCATCATCTTCCGAGACGTCACTACTGCTGCTATATTCTTCTTGTTCATTTTTCTTTTTCTTTGATATTTTGGATGCTTTGAATGCTGCTTCTTTTACATCTAGATTTTCCTGTTCGGTTCTCATCTCATATGCTGTGAATATTTGATGCAATTCATCCATGATTATTGAGTTTAGATCCGATCTTTCTTCTAGTGTTGATATCTTAGGGTTGAATCTCATAGGAAGAGATCTTAGTACCTTTTGAAAATTACAGATTCTTCGATTTCTTCTCCCAATCCTATGATTGCATTCACTATTTCATGAAATCGTAAGAAGTAGGTTGCGATATCTTCATATTCCTTCATTTTTAGTTGTTCGAATTGACCTCTATAAGTTTGAAGCTTTGTTGCTTTGATTTTTGAATCTCCTTCATAAATATTTCGAGGCTTGTCCCAAATCTCTTTAGCAGATTTACAATGTGAAACTTTGGTGAATACCATATCACTGAGACCATTCAAAAGTGTATTTTTGGCTTTGGAATTATTCTCCCCGAGTTTCATTTCTTTGTCATTTGTTGGTGGAACTACTGGTGTTGTGTATCCATCTACAATTGATTGCCAAACTTGAAATCCCTGTGCCTGTATATATGTCTTCATCCTTATGCTCCAAAAAGCATACTTTTTTCCATGAAACTGTGGTATTCCATTTTTATAAGAGCTGGTACTCTCCATGATCTACCTTTCAGTGGATAAACTGATTTCTAAAGGAACCTTCTTTGATACCAATTGTTGGATTACTCAGAGGGGGGGTGAATCAGTAATCGCGTAATTATAATCCTTTTTCTTCGAATGTTATATCAATGTTGAATTATTGTCCAATAATGAGCAATAAGAAATAAAAAATCACATACATACACAGTACACCAGTGTTTTACGTGGAAACCCAAATCGAGAGAAAACCACGAAATTCTTTTTCTTATATGTCTTGAAGAATTACAATCCTTGGAAGCACCAACTTCCTTTGTTTTCCAGCTGCAATTGGAAGGAGGATCCAACCCCCTAGTTTCTCAGTCTACAACCTAAGGGAAGCTCCAACTCCCCAATTCCCTGGATACAACTAGAAGGAGGCTACAACCCCCTATGTTCTCCGGCTACAACTGGAAGGTGGCTAGAACCACATGTCCTTTCCCTGTCCTGCCAACCTAAAGTAGAAGTATAATGATGGAACCACTTCCACACTATCACTGTGAGATATACTGTTGTAAACCTGTACCAATAAATATGAACCATGCATCAACCTATACCTCAAACTATAATCAACCTGTACCATAAACAAGTGCATCAACCATGCACCAACCTGTACCAAACAACCTGTAATCAACCTGTACCATAAACAAGTGCATCGAACCATGTACCAATCATGTTTCAACTACTCATAAACTATGACTCATCAATATGTACCAACATCATCAACTATACACCTCATGTATGTGTCAACTCATCAACTACGTGTCTCAACCATGTACTCAACATGTACCTCAACCAAAATCGCTCATCAATTTCATCATCCAAATCTAATTTGTAGCTTTGTAATATACTTGGTGTATATGATCACATTCCTGCAAACCTTCCTTAACTTCAACAACAAGAGACTAGCATTTTCATCAAACTTTTCTTTAGTCTCACATGCCTAGTTTTGGATTAGTCAACAACCCTAACTTGAAGTAATCATAACTTTG
>SNQJ01S0139941.1:25149-42195 GCA_010110895.2 Picea sitchensis | reverse complement strand
GAAGACTCTGAGTGGAACTTGTTGGTCGCATCCAACACAAAGGCAGATAAAAAGGAGACAACTCAACAATTTGTTGCAGAGGCATCACTCCTCACCAGGAAATGGCAGGATAAAGTGGGAAACTTTCAAGGAGTGAAACAACAAGCCTTAGAATTGGTACCAGAGTTGGGCCCTTCGTTTGAAGAGGTAAAAGAAGAGAAAGCACAAACATAAGAGCCCAAGGAAGAAGAAATGGAGGACAAGGGAAAACAACATATGCTCTTGGGAGATGCAAGAGAACCAAGTATTTGAATCAAGGGCAAGTCAAGGATTGTGGTTGGAGCCTATTGGGCCCTTCATTTTTGGATAAGGAATTGTGAAATTTTTGACTGAGCACGAGTTGTGCAAGCTTCAACAGAGGTTAGACAAGAACGAGAAAGAGTAACAGAAAGTAGTTGCAAAAGTCAGCGCAACACCAACTAAGAAACAAACAGCTGCAACAAAACAAGAAAGCATGCAAGATGAGAATGAAGACACAACCCAACATATACATAGTGATGAACATAATTGTAAAGAAGGAAGATCACTTGTTGACTAGTTGTTGTTTTTCCATTGTTGTTGTGGGTCAGTCAAGTCACGAGTTTGTAATTAATTTGATCTATCAGTTTGAGAGTTGGAGATCTACGACAGGAGTTCAGAGTCAAGAGTCTATGCACTGCACTATGGTGTAATTTTGAGTTTGTAATCACAGAAAGATTCAAAAGATAATATGAATAAGGACCTCAATTTTTAAATATGATGTATATTATGTGTTTTCTTATGCATTACAACATTTCCTTATGGTATGTAAGTTCTATCTGATGGTTCTACATTTAAATACATGTTCACAATGTAAGTAGGTTTGATTCTTGCACATTCATGATTCATATCTATCCATGTCTCTTAAGCAAGATCAATAATGAGTCTTGAAGGCCCTATGGATCCTCTTAAGTCTTTTCCCTACCCTTCCCTATCTATCTGTCTCAATAGCTCTTTGGGTGAGACTTCTTCTCTTCGGAGGAGTTGAAAATGCCAGTGCTCTATACTACATGGTACCGTTTGTTGGTAACCTGAGAAGGACCCTGGTCTAATCAAACTTGTGCCAATAATCACTGCACTCATGCAATAATTATGTGATCCTTTCTACTGTCTGATGATACCAATAATCTCCAATACTAGCCATCTTTGGGTTATCTACAATTCCAATGTTGACCTTATTAATCCTTAAAAGTGCAGCATAATCATATGAGTCCATCTTGGAAACTTCTACTTCCCTTTCACCTTATACTTATGGGATATGAATGTTGCATGGATTATCTTCTTCAGGTTCTTTTGCTTCAACTACATGATAACAATGTAGCAATTGTTTGACTATCTGACTAGCCTACCTATAATATGTTAGAATTATTTCAAAATCTAGTTCTTCAAATATCCTGTCTCTTACCACTTTCAACACTGTATTAATCTCTAGAATGTCATGCTCAAAGGAAAATGTAACTACAAAGTTCTGATGTATTTCTTCCCAGTTGGCAGTTTCTTTGCGTTGTTCTTGTTCCGTGTACCAGTTCTTCAAAATTCATTCTATTGTGTGAATAAAGTGGTGTGGCCATTCTTCTGGTAGTACTAATCTCCACTAAACTATGCACTTCTCTACATGTTCTTGGGGTTGTCCAAATTCTTCATATTTCTCCTCATCTTTATGCTCATGTTTTGTGCCAAATATGATGTGTAGTAACCTTTTTCACTGGAACCAATTGTTGATGGTTTCCTTGTGTGTACCCCACCATATTGCAGGTGTATCTTTCAAAGAAATATCTACTGCTGGTAATATCTGATTTTCCATAAATTCTACCTAATATTTCATCAAAAATTATTCTAAATCATTTAATTAGTAAAAAGTGGGTGGTTATCTTACCTTTTTACCAACCCATCTTAGCATGCACGTCATTATGGAACATCTATTGGTAGATAATTCATATAATCATTGTTTCCATTTTTCGAGTCTTGTGTAAGGGCCTAAATCACAATAACTAATACTCCTCCAACTGAGCATTCCATATGCAATTGGGTTGATATATTCTTCTTTGCATGTAGTAGTCCTATATAGTTGATTCACATATTCTGTAAGAATATGATTCATCATAGGTTCCACATACCTTCCTCCTTCTCAGTGATCCAATGGCGCAATAAATTTGTATTCTCTAGACTCAAATATCATCTTCCTTGTCTTAAAATTGATAATATCTTGGTTGTCAAAGGCCTAGTCCAAACCAAAAAGTGTTGGATATGGTGAAGTATTTTCCATTATGTCTATGAATTCAAAGTCATCCATGGTGCACACACCATCTATATCTACTAGAATTCCCTTCAACCTTCCTATTGGCACCACTCAATGCTTATTATCCATCTTCAACTGAATAGGTGAGTACCCTAATTATGGTTATCCCATAGCTTCCTAAGTTTTCTTCAGTAAAACATTGACTTCAGATCTTAAGTCAAGTATAATATCCCCCATATTGAAATCTCCTATTTTAGCATTGAATCTGAACTCCCTACTAGTTATTCTCTTATTTCGGACCTGATTTTCCCTGTTGACCCTCTCTTCCCCAGGATTAAACTTTTCTAGTAAATTCTGTAGTACCTGTAGGGAATTTATATCACTCAACAATTTGACACAAGCTCCCAAAAAGTTTCTTAAGTTACTTATTCTAAAGACTTCTCTTGACTGGTTTGATCAAATAATGAGGGCATGTCATAGACTGGTATCTCATATATTGGCTTCGTTCATGAAGTGGATGCAATATTTTCCTTCAATATATCTTTTCTATATTCTTTGAATATATCTTTTACTTTGCATGCATCAAACTTCTTCTCTGGCGTTGTATTCTTCCTAACCCAGTGGTATGGGTCCTAATCCTTCTTGGTTGCATCTTATCGTATATGGGCTCCACCTCTAGTGACGCAGTACCCCCACCTCGGCAGGAATCTGCTAACCTCCCAGCCTACGGATCTTCACTCTCCTTTGAGACAAAATGGCTCTTTGATTCTAGCTGGAATCTCCAAATCATGTGACCACAGGTCCTTCTAGAAGTCAAACCCACACGAACAAACGCTAGGTGTAGACCTCCCATCCACGTGACCACAGGTGTGACCATAAACTTAACCCAAAAGGGTGCATCACAATTTCACGTATCGGGGATTTGCGATGTGACTTATCTCCCTTCTCCCGATAGACAAAATCATGATATCCTCTTGTCGCAAATCAAAAGTCCATATTCTTTCCATGATCAATGGTCTTGATTACATTAGGATTTCGTGTATCGGGGATTAATGAAGTGGCCCTCTCCCCTTCTCCCCAAATATGAAATCATTATGAACTATTATGCCAGATCAACGATCCTGGGTTTCCATGATTCAACGCTCCAGATTATTCCTTCTCTTATTGGGATTTCACGACTCGTGATTCCCAAAAACAACTTGCTCCACACTCCTGACTCCCAAAATGTCGAAATTCCAAAGTGTCATATCAACGACCCTCATTGATCTAGATCTGATGGCTACTATCCCTCATAGGTTTGTGAGTGTTGAAAGAAACTCATCCTTATCCTCTTTGTTGATCTACTAGATCCAATGATCCATGGAAAATCAGTGTTTCTCCCGCCAAGAATTTCAACCGTTCATTCAAGTTCTTGATAACGCTTTCCAACTACTTTGGAATCCTTCCTCCTAAGATTTCCTTATGCGAGGTGACTTCAACCCTCATCTCACCTTCGAAATGTTTGAGGTATCTATCTCTCCTGAGCTTGGTTCTTGCTGCAAACTCAAAGATTCTAAGGGAATTATTGTGTGTGTTCCTTGTAGCCTTCATGACAAGCACTAATTATCTGATGTCTTCCTCTTCTGTGCACTCCTTGCGACATAAATTATTCAATCCTTCCTTGGTTGGAAAAGTCTAAGACTTCAACTAACCTGTGCACACCTTGCATGGCTCTATTCTATACTTTCACTTCTGATGGTACGAGGACAACGATATCTCTCCTGAGATTTTCTGAGGTAAAACTCAGAATCCTGTGAATGCACTCTTTGCATATCTTTACTGCACTCCTTGCAGGAATTCTCAGAACGAGAAACAATTGAAACTCATACTCTCCCTCTCACAGACTTCATACATTCAACATAAAATCATGGATATACCTAAGCATTGAAACAAATGCATAACAGAGCATATAAACAAACTCTAAAAATACCATTCAATAGATGTAAATAGTAATCATCACAACACCATGAAATTGAATCAAAGCCTTCATATATTAATTCTAGTTCTTTTGTACATGGTCTCTATAGAAACAATTATCTACTTACACAACTTCTACAATCTATATTCTACTATGTTCTCCTATTCTCTTGCTCTACAACTCTAATTCTTACAATGAGAATAATAGTACAATAAAATACATACAAAGGAGCTTTCTCGAGTTTTCCCTCCTACACTCTAAGCTATCTAATCAAAATTAAAGCCTTCATTTACTTTACATTTATTACATTAAATGGTATACAACCAATAGATGAGAGCAACCTCTCAAGATATGTGTTACAATCTATGAACCATAAATGAAAATACATCCCCTCCAGATATTACATTAATGTTTCATGTTTTCAAATTCAAAATATCTCCAAAATGTGCACTGGTGCATATCTAGTTGTCCTCCACTTGCACATGCTTACAATGCTCCTACATCATACTCCTCTAGCTGAAAAATTCATGAAATCCTATTCATGAGATCCTGCACCATATGTCAATGTTTCTGGATATTTTCTTCACTTTCCCAACTGACATCCTCAATCGGGTGTCCTTTCCATTTTACCAAAAACTCTAGATATGTCTTTCTCTAGGTTTTCTTGCTAACTCTCCGATCAATGATATTTTCCATCTACGGATTTTCAACTATAGGCATCTGTTTGACCCAATGAATTTCCTTTTGATACTCTTCCTCTCCTATTTCATATGCTCTATAATGATACAGATATTCTATGTTGAATATGGGTGATATGCCCACACCATTTGGCAATTCTATCTCGTAAGCATTTGCCTCAAATTTTCTTAAAATTTTACACAACCCTATCTTTTTCATCTTCAGCTTATTATACGTTCCCCTTGGGAATATTTCTTGTCTTAGCTATGCTAAGAATAAATATCCCACTTCGAAATTAAGATCTCTTCTATTCTTATCTGCTCTGTGTTTATATTCTTGGTTGGAATTCTACAATCTTACTGTTGCGCCTCTTTCGTCACCTTAGTGAGAAAAATAGAGGTGCTTGCAATCTTAGTTGGGTTTGCTAAGTAGGACAGCTGCAAGGAAAAGGGTTAGAGAAAATAAAAAACAACTAAGAATTAAACTAATAAATAAAACAACAACTAAATTAATGAATCACAAGGACATAAGGACAAAAGAAACAATGAGACACATGTAACCAATGATAAGGCTGATATTAGTGAAAGAAAACACTGAGAAGAAAGAGAACTATGAGTCCCTTCTTCCTCTAAGGGAGGGCTCTTGGACCCCCACAAATAAGCTCTTCTTACAACTCTTGAAAATGAAAATGAAAATGGTGAAAGAATTCTTTGCTAATCCACTCAAGGGGTGAGATGGAATTCCCAATGCAATGATGAAAGTATACTCTTGGCAAGGATAGAAGATTCCTCAAGAGAATAATGGCAGCATAACTTTTCTATGAATTCCTTGAAAAATGAAGTGTATCCATGGCATTTTTATAGCATTCCTTTGAGTTATTGTCCAACTAGTTTGTAGTGTGTAAAGAGGCTAATTAGGGAATTTCTAGGTCTTTGACCAGCCACCCAGTCAAATCCAGTCTATATTTGAGTGTCAAATCAACTTGGAAGATGAACTAGAAGTGGGTGGGAGGACAACCACTCTCATAAATTCACCGTTTCTCAGGTGCGCGGCTTTTTACGACAATAGTCGCGCATCATGTGCATGTGTGTGATTTCTACGTTTCTGTTTTGCACATGTGTGCATGCACCCAGTGTCTTTATAGCGCCCTTTAATTTTTGCACTAGTTGTATAGTTTTGACCCTTTGGGAATGATTTTGTGTTAATTCAGATCCATGGATGACCTCATAATTGTTTTGACGATGCTGAATTCTTGTAACCATTTGCGGATGAAATTTCAGTGATAACAGATGCCCCCTGATGGATGAGGTTAGGAGAATACGTATAGCTGAAATCCATCAATGTTTCTTCTACTGAGAGTGTTTTTGTAAGAGAGAGAAATAATGGGATTCTCAAGAGTGCCCCGTTGGAGGGAGAAAGGAACCTGTAGAACCCAACCTTCCATAAGGTGTGTAAAAATAAACTGTGTAGAAACGAGGTGGGCATGCCCCATGATCGTGTCATGTAACTCAAAAAAAGGAATGAAGTGTTGATGTAGACAACTATAGCACCCTTGGGGGTGGTCATGATAAAGGCAAAAGACAATTCTGCAAAGGAAAATACTCTGAATAGTAGGTAGAGAGATCTGTATCATGGATTCTGTAGGCATTGATAGCCCAACCAGGTTCAGAGGTATTCGGAAAATATAAGAAATAACTGCAACAGTCGTAAAGTAAGACCCACCGTAACATGAGAAAGTGTTGATGTTGAATGTTATGGGGGTCAATGACAGTAGGGAACAATTGTGGTTCTCCCTGTGCCGTCTGAGAGCTCTCATTGGTAAGGTAATGAGAGTCACGATAGTGTCACCCTTCTGGAAAATTGTGTTGATGTCGACAAAAGGGGGACATGACTCCCAAAAGCAAAGGGCTTCGTGAAATCTACTAGGTGAGGTTAGGAATTGGAGGAGATACATGGACGAAATCAAGATGTAGGAAGACTCAAGACTACCCTTGGTTGGGGTATATGTGAGACAAAAGTGGCCGCAACCGTTCAACGAGGTCGAGTGTTAGGGGGACAACAAGACTGAGGATAAGTTGTGCCAGAGGTGGGACAAAGTGAACAAACTCAGAGGGTAGAGGTAAGTGGCCTATGGGATACTCTAAATATATTAACGATGTCGTCAAAGGTATATGAGAAGTAGTGCCCCAACCAAGGGTGACATGGGTTTCTTTTGCCAAAAAAAAGGGAAGAAGGCCGCCAAAGGTGATGACAAGAAGGGTAATGTAAATGATAGAAACAAAGGTGTTTGTACAATAAATAAAGAATACTTTGGGATAAGTGTACAAATACAGAAACGGGTGCCCTGATGTAATATGGTTGGCCCAGGTAGGGCACAAATTGCTTGGAGAACTGGTGGAGGGTGGGTTTCTGTATGAGGTAGGTGAAATGAAGGGAAATTTGTAGATGGGAAAACTAATTGTGGATGAAATGGAGGGTTCATGATACTTCGGAGGTGAAGTAAAAAATTATAACCGTGAAGAGATAATCTGGGAGTCCATTGGGAAAGCTAGTAAAATGAGGAGAAGGATTATGTGGTTGATTTACGACATGATGTAAGACTATTGGGACTCCCATCCCTAAAGATTTTTGAAAAACAACATGAGTGTCAAAGGCGCAAAAGGGTGCTATGAATGGGACAACTCATGTGGGTAAGAGTGCTACTGGGTGACAGTATCGAAGATGCAAATGGATGTGTTGGTACTGCAGAGCTAGAGATGGAGATCCTAGAGGCAAATGTCAGAGGGTGTGACTGGAGATGCAAGTGAGATTAAGAGGGAATGACTACATGTCAGTGCTGAGTATATACCTGAAGGGGTTGTGTTGATGTATGATGACCAAGTACCTACACACATGACAACCAAATACCCAACGTGAACAATATTTGAAGAGAATCGAACATACTAGCATTTATTTGATAATTTTGAATGTGCGCATGCGTACTTGGTTGGGGTAGGGAAAAAAAATGGTGTCCCAGGGGCTCAGGATGAAAAGAGGTCCAGGGAATATTGTGATGTAGATGACGGGATGCTGATCTCGTGGCTGAAGACGGATCGAGAAATGGACACCCGGAGCTCCCAGAATGGTGAGTGGAAGTTTGACGAAAGGCCTATATATAGCTGCAGGGCCCATATTGCCACCTCATTTGTACTTGCTGCTATAGTGACTGGATGAGAAGTATTGAGAGGAGATTTGGAGATTCTGGGAGGACGAGACATCCGATCGAGGACCAATGAGATTTAGGTTAGTGGTCTGATCATCCTGCATAGAACTAGGTTTTCCAGTTTTGGGCAGGGGCTGTATGGAGGGTCGTACAGGGGGTTTTATGGGTGTGGGCCCCCACGTGCATGGGTGATCTAAAAGTATGCACGCAAAAGTGTGCACCTGCCCACCAGATAGGCGTGCATGGGGGTGTCTAGAAGGGAGACGAAGGCGCACACTATGTGTGCACCTGTTGGCTGCACAACTGCGCATGTGTGCACGACTGTGTATTGGATAGGCGCACTTTAATGCGCGCTTGTGTTCGTGACAGGGGCACGTGAAGGTGCCCCTATGTGTCGAGTAGGCGTGCATCCATGCATACTTGAAGGATGGATAGGCATGCCTATGGAGTGAGCAAGTGCACCTAAGTGTGCGCCTGTGGAGTGAACAAGCATGCATGTGTGCTTGCATGTGGGTAAAAATATCCACGCCTTGGAGGCAAGGTTGATAGGTGTAAAACTTGTCTTTTTAGTGTTGTTTATGGTCCATTTGGCTAACCTAGGACTGTTTTATGTGGTTGCAGGTGATCGTTGTGCACGATGTTGGTTGGTTGGTGAGAGCGGGATTAGTCCTAGCTAAGAGACGTCCTGGCTATTGAGGAGCCGGGGGTACATGCGACTTTGGAAGCTTGTGGGATGTTGAAGTTCTTTGAGTGCTCGTTGATATGGATGCAGGAGTATATCCTGCAATTCATTATTCAGATGTGGAGTCTGGACCTGCATTGTTTCATAATGCGGGGAGAGCAGATTGCCTTCATTGTGGTGGAGGACATATATTTTTTGACTAGGATCCTATTTCGAGGAACGCCCCCTACCGGTGGAGCCGGTTCTACCTAGGGATGTGGTGCTAGTGACAGTGGGTTGGAGGTTCTATTCGGGGTGAAATTTATGTCGGGCACTATCATGAGCATTGGGGTGATGGATGCTCTAGTGCATCCCTGTATAGCAGCGATGATTGTGAGAGTGTATGGGTCTCTTGTGATGCAGTGGATTAGTGGTGGTCAACTGTGTGTGATGGAGAGGGTACTGGTCGATGAGCACTTCACCTGGCAGCTTATGTTGCATGCCAGGATGGTAGGGAAGTTAGACCACTATTGTCCATGGATATAAGAGAGTTTTCCTTTGGGTCCATCCTAGTGGCCTGGTTTTTGGAGAGGGTCATGATGTTGCACCCTAGGATTTTATTGGGTGTGCTTGGGGCGCAAAAGCCACGACTAAAGCAATGGTCGACTATTTTGCTTCGCCACAGTGGTGGCGAGGGCGGCTACTTCTTCACAGCTGAGGCAACTCGGGTGTGGTGGTAGATGTTGTAGGTGATATTGTAGTTCCCCTATGTTGGTGTTGACTTACGGGAGGATCCAAACATGGTGTTACCTCTAGGGGAGGTTTTTGACCATCGAGGTATGTTGATGAGTTTTAGATATATGTTTTTTTTTTCTTTTTTTTTTTGAGATAGTATGACATATATATATGATATAGATGTTGACACTATCTATTGCTTGTTTGTATGTGCAGATGTGGCACCTTGCGGGTGCGAGGTGGAGTTGTTGAGGGCACTGGCTCACCAGGAACCAGAGAGACCACCGCGAGGAGGGCCACGGGTAGGAGAGAGACGTCGGTGTGAGGACAGCAGGGCGAGACCAGCTGATCCTGAGAGAGCAACAAGGAGATGCTAGTTTGATGAACCAGGTGTCGGGCCATCACATGCTCCTCTGGTGGATGCCGGAGCAGATTTTGAGGACATACACCATCGCTTGGAGGCAGTGCTATAGGGTGTGCCTGAGGGAATGTGGTCACGTATCCAAGATGAGGGCATCTTGGAGCAGTGCGTGGGGGTTCCACCACCGTGGTAGGCCATGGTACGATGGGCAGCAATAGCAGGTGTTGCTATGACCAGACGATTACCTCCTGGTCAGGAGGGACCAATAGTGGGTGGGGGACCACCGCCTAAGGGAGGGACAGGAGGTGGTGCTCTAGAGGCACCTTGAGTGGTGCTCTATGTACTTTTGTATTTTTGTATATAGGATGGTGAGCCCATTTTGTACCGAAGTGCTTCACTGGCCTGCGAATACTTGTATTTTTGTATGTAAACATTTGGATGGCATTGTGGAGCATTTTATATATACATGAGTATACATTTTAAGATCTATGTGGTGTTTACATGTGTTTTGTTAATGTGTTGATGATGTCTAATCTATATATGCTGTGACAGGTTGTTGATATGTTTATGTATGTATAGAGGTATCTTGACGTGATATATGCCAGTTTAACACAATGTTAGCTAAGTTATCTGTAATTTGATTCAATTGTCTTGGAATATGTGTAAATGTAATGGAATCAAAATGTTGAGATAAAAATATAACCTGCAGGTATTTGCGAAAGAGGCAAGGATTGTGTACATGGTACACATTGTTGAGCTAGAGAACGACGAGTTGAGAGTTGAGAAAGATGCTAAGGTGGCGAATACGATGATGTTGGGCATCAGCCAGAAGGCCAATGACAATAGTATATTCAACTTGGTTGTTGGTCGTTGAACCCAAACATATGCTACTTGAATGGAGCATTTCATGTGAGGGGGTGTAGAGAGCCCAAGCGGACAAAGTGAGTTTTTGTGTCCAACGGCTGGCATTGTCGACGTAACCGATGTGGTAGGCCAGTGGAGGAAGCATCTTTCAATAGCACAAATGATAGTTTAAACATGAGGGATGGAAAAAAGATTAAAAAACACTATAAAAGAAAGAACCTAAAGTAGAATGAATACGTTTAAGCATAAAATTTCTTTAAGTATAACCCATTGACGGGTTCTTTAAGAGAGAAGCCTTTAGGAGAGGCCAGGATGTATGCGCCTTTGGTGAGGCAATGTTGGATGATGTAGGGGCCATGCCATAGTGACTCGAATTTTTCATGACCAAAGGTATCATGAGCGATATCGTAAGCAAGGACGAGGTTTCCTTCATGAAATGAGCGAAGGTTGACCCGTCAATCAAAGGTGGCCTTTATTCATTTTTTAGTTGCCTCATTGTTCTGTATGAAGATTGACGATCTTCATCCAGGGACTCCAAGTTCAGCAAGCGCTACTCCATTGGGGCAGTGTCGGGTAATAGCTCAATTGTGGTGCGTAAGGTGGGAATTTCACACTTAATGGGAAGAGTGGCCTCCACCCCATGGACTAGATGAAATGGTGTGAAGCTAGTAGATGTTTTCACAGTCGTTCGGTAAGCCCATAGCATGGAAAATAACATACGATGCCAATTGGTCTTATGTTTATTAACCATGCACTATAGCATGGTCTTGAGGACCTTATTAACTGCTTCAAGCTGTTTGTTAGACTGAGGGTAATATGGTGAGGAAAACTCGTGGGAGAATCCTAATCGAGATGAGAGTTCGACGAAGATATCATTCTTGAAGTGTTTCCTGTGATCGAAAACTAGTTGGAGTGGTACTCCAAAGCGAGATATGATGTGGTTAAAGAAAAAATGCGCTGCGGTGTCAACAGTATTGTTGAAGGTGGGCATAGCTTCAGCCCATTTGGTGAAGTGATTGACTGCGACAATAATGTATTTGTGTCCATTGTTGGAAGGGGGATTACAAGTCATGAAGTCGATGCCCCATTTACAAAAAGGGCCGGCAGTGATGACTGGATGAAGAAGAGAAGGTGGTGCTTGGGATTTTTTGGCGTAACACTGACACTTCTCGCATTGTTTCACGACGTGAATGCAATCATGAAACAAGGTAGGCCAAAAGTAACCTACTCAGATAATCTTCTGAGCAGTGGATATTCCCGAAATATGGCCCCCAAATGCGCTGCTATGGTAGTCATTCAAGACTCTATCGGCCTCGTCAATGGTCAGGTATCTATGAAGAATGGTGTCGACCCCTCGCTGTTATAAGATGTCTCCAATGAGGAGGTAGCGGGGGGTCTGGTGGTGAATATGATGATGATCATCTCATGAAAGGTGGTTACCAAAATTTTGAGTTCGGAGGTAGATGAGGAGGTTGTTGTACCAAGGATCATCTGAAGTGATGTAAAAGAGGTGTTCGTCGAGAAATTCGGTATTGACAGGGGCATTGGTTGTGTTAGAGGGGAGGGCCATGACAAGTTCAATGAGAATGAGGGCTTTCTTTCTCTTGGGTGTTGAGAATTCAAGATCGTACTCTTGAACGATAACGATCCATCCAACAAATTTGTCATTAATTTGCTGACGACTGAGCAAGTATTGCATAGGGTTGGAATCTGCTACAACCTTAGTTGTGCAAAGCAAAATGTAGTGATGCATTTTCTAGACTGCGAGGATGACCGCAGGAGCTAGTTTCTCTTCATGTTTATACTTCAAGGGTGGCCCTGAGAGGTTTTTACTAACGTAATAAATGACATGCTCACGATTTTCATAACCTATCTGAACGAGAACTCCTGCTATTGAAACAACTGATGCTGATATGTAGAGGATATAGTCACGATTGTATTCAAATGCACTAATTAAAGGGGCATTGGAGAGCGTCATTTTAAGATCATCAAATGACTATTGGGCATGTTCATTCCAGTGAAATGGGATGTCGTGACATAGTAAGAGAAGGAAACTGTGTGCGTGAATGGCGTAGTCTGGGACAAATCGTCGTAGAAAGTTAGCCTTGCCTTGTAAGCTCTGGAGTTGACGTAAATTCTGGGGAGGTGGAATTTTAGTGATAGCTTGGACTTTGAGGGGGTCCACGGTAATATCGCTTTGGGAAACGATGAATCTGAGGATGTGCCCCGCGCACAGAATACATACTTGAGGGGATTCAAGTGGATGTTGTACTGATGACAACATTGCAAGATGATCTGTAAATCATCAAGATGTTGGGTGCATTTATTGGATCGATCTGTGAGGTCATCCAAGTATGCGAGGATTATATGGGCTGGATCATGAAAAATGTATGTCATAGCCCGTTGGAAAGTTGCGCCAGCATTCTTTAAGCCAAAAGGCATGACACGATATGAAAAAGTAACCCAAGGGGTAGTAAATGCATTTTTGTACTGATCAACTGGGTGAATTTGAATTTTATTATAAACAGAGAAACCATCCATGAAGGATAGAGCCTCATGGACTGCACAGTCATCGATAATTTGATCGATGAAAGGTGTTGGAAAGTTGTCTTTGGGACATGCGTGATTGAGATCATGAAAGTCCGTGCAGATGCGGATAGTGCCCTGTTTTTTGTTAACGGGTACAGGGTTGGAAACCCATGATGTATAGGCAATGGGGTAGATGAACCCAATAGCACATAATTTGTCAATCTCAGCTTTGATGGCCACTGCTTTGGATGGGTGTAGAGGTCGTTGTTTTTGATGAACTGGTGTAATGTTGGGCCAGGTGTCGATGCGATGTTTGATGACAGAGGGATCAAGGCCAGGCATTTCTGTGTATGACCAGGCAAAAATATCCCAATATTCCTTGAAGAGGGATTTATAAGCGGTGATTTCTTGAGGAGTGCAAGCGACCCTAATGGTGATTTCCTCGACGACGCCATTTTTTATGGAAATGTCAATTTTAATGGTTGGGGAAATGTTGGCCATGTTTCCTTATTCAAAAGCATTAGGGGAAAGAATGGGGTTTTTGAACCAATTGATAGGTCTTGATGGGATAAAATCCTTGGTTTCGATTGTGTATATGGGGTGTTGGTTAGGAGGCGTGGAGGCTTCTTGTGGAAAGAAGAGTGCGCGGTGGTGTAGCACATCCCATGGGTAGTCAGGGTTGTTTAACTCTTCTAGTATTTCCTCGTCACAGTGGAATTGGTAGGAATACAAGGGGTCGTGAAGAGTTATATCAGTGACTATTGTTGTGTGGCTTCCCCCTAGTGATGAAGAATCAGGGGGAACGATGCAAGGAAATTGCGATGGTTCGCTCGACATAAACCAAATATCGAAGTATTGAGGAGTACTCATGGTAGTTGGATGTAAAATTTCCATAGGGAAATGAGCGAGAGAGTTGGGGGGATTGGGGAGTGAATCCTCAGATAAGTCATCCAAGAACCATGGAGGCATTGGAAGGGCCTCGGGTTTGGGAGAAATGACGTGAAGAATCTCTAGTGACAAGGTAAGGTCAACTATCGATTATGTGGGTCTTTGAAGCAGGGTCAATTGGTGTTGCCTATATTCAAGGATCATAGGACATTGGTATGTAAAATGATATAAGGATTCACATAGAGAGCATGGGCATCTCATACGTTCATTGACTGAAGTTGTGACATAATGGATGTCAGTGATTTTTGGTAGGGATGACGTAGCTGGACTGGGTTCGCTCTGGAAGATTTGGCGTACTGCGGCTAATGTTTGCCGAAAGCGTGGAAATGCTAGGCAATGGTGGGTATAATATCCATATTCTGGACATATAGTGCAAGCAAATTTGGTTTGAAACCCTTTACTACTTGAATGAGGGGTGGTAGCGGTAGTACTGGCTATAGTGGCGAGTGTTGAGGGAGTTTGATTGAGTGGAATCAAATTCCATAACTCTGGTAGAGATGGGCAATTGTTGGTTTGGTGTCCATCTTTCTCACATAGCATGCAAGTAGGTTGGATGCATGGAGGAAGTGGAGTTGTGGGATCCTTCTTCTTTCTCTTGCCCCCAGCTGTGGCAGGGGGGGTAGTGAGTGGGGGTGTAGAGGGTATGGTGGGAGTGAGTATGGGAATCATCATTGGGATTCATTCCATTTTGGGGGGAAGGGATGGTCGAGGGACCATCTCTGGTGGATGTAAATACCAAACTGGAACTACTAACACCATAATATGGAGGGTAATCATTTCAGCTACTTGGAAAGCTTCGACGCCAGGTGGAGGGAAAAAGAATGGGATTTGACTAATGGCTTGGGGAACTGTCTCCCAAACTGGGATATGACCTTGGGGAGGGGTGAAATCATGGACTGGCGAGGTCGACGAGTTCGCAGGAGGCTCATGAGGGGGAAGTTTTATGACTAGTGGGACGTCAGATATGATATAAGCCTCCCTAGGAGGAAGGGTATCATCTATGTTAGTTTCGTTAGATGATACGATGCATACTTGATTGGAGGGATGAAGGAGCAGTGGTGCTCCATGGTAAGTTCCTAACAATGATGGATCTTTGAAAATTTTGGGACCCATTTCGATGAGTGGGTATGCGTCATGACTAGTGTGGATGAGAGGAAGAATGTTATCGATGTTGGTAGAAGGGTTAGGCTCATAATGTAAGACTTCATCAATGGTAGCGATCTTCCCATTGTGGGGGAACATCATTGTTTGAAATATGGAAGAGTCAACTTCCTTCATAGCGTACATGTAGCTATGAACGAACAGGATATTATAATCGAGTGGGGCATCGATAACTTCGATGTCGATGACAATAGTCTTGCCCCCGAGTTCTATGGGGACATTTTGTAAGATCCCTTCAAGAGATGATGGTCATCCGTCATAGGCTCGTAAGGTAATGGCAGAGGGTATGAGTTTGGGGGAACCAAGTTTCTGCCATACAGATTTGGACATAATGCATGTAGATGCACCTTCATCAATGATACATCAATGAACTATGATGTTCTGTATTTTAACTGAGATTTGAAAAGTGATCAAGGTGGGAAGGCAAGGTTCTCTACTGTCGAGATCAAATGTAATGAGTCGAGTATCTATGGGGTCGACTATCCCCAAGGCAGAAATTAATGATTTCCGCTGAGTGGGACAAGTCTGAAGGACCTCTAAGACTAACATGGAAGCTGGGGATTGTGCTAAGTCATCAACCAAACTGTAATTATGAGTGGCCCTAGCCTGTGGGTTGTGGACATTCCTTCATAATGTGATGCAAGGGATGTGAAGAGGTGGGTCTATGTTAGGGAAAGGGATCACCAACAGGGGTCTCGTCAATGTGGGTTTTGTCTCTGGAGGGATGGGAGGAGACTCAATGGGTGCATGATACTAATGATTGCGTGTTTGCAGAAGGATTTCTTCCTCACTAGTGAGGAGGATCGTGCGATCTGCTGGATTGTTTGGGTTGAGGTACTATCCCACCTGAGGTGGGGGAGGCTATGTGTCCTATTGGGTGTTTATCATACCTCAGTATGGAATAGGATTTTGCAACACAGTAGGGGGGTTGTTTCACATATTGTTGAGGAGCCTACTGAGGGGCAGGCGATGCTGGAGGATGGGGTAGACTGCCTGAGTCTTTCAGTCGTTTGAAATCAACGATTTGGGGGAAATGATGAGTATAATGACCGAACTCACCGCAAAGGGCATAAGGGAAGTTGGTTTTAACAGTATTTTTATTTCTCCCTTGACGCCTATTATTATTTCCCCCCTGGGGGTTCTGATTCCCTTGTTTTTGGTTTCCCCCAGTAGGTTGGTTCTGCAGGGGTCTATGAAACTAGAGATTCTGGGTTCGATCCCTAGTGGAGTCGCCAATATGTTGCACCTCTCTCATCACCTTAGTGAGCAAAATAGAGGTGCTTGCAAGCTTAGTTGGGTTTGCTAAGTAGGACAGCTGCAAGGAAAAGGGTTAGAGAAAATAAAAAACGACAACTAAGAATTAAACTAAGAAATAAAACAACAACTAAATTAATGAATCATAGAGACATAAGGAAAAAACAAACAATGAGACCCATGTCACCAATGATAATGCTGATATTAATGAAAGAAAACACCAAGAAGCAAGAGGACTATGAGTCCCTTGTTCCTCTAAGGGAGGGCTCTTGGAGCCCCACAAATAAGCTCTTCTTACAACTCTTGAAAATGAAAATGAAAATGGTAAAAGAATTCTTTGCTAATCCACTCAAGGGATGAGATGGATAACCCAATGCAATGATGCAAGTATACTCTTGGC
>SNQJ01S0139941.1:0-17047 GCA_010110895.2 Picea sitchensis | reverse complement strand
GCCAAGAGTATACTTGCATCATTGCATTGGGTTATCCATCTCATCCCTTGAGTGGATTAGCAAAGAATTCTTTTACCATTTTCATTTTCATTTTCAAGAGTTGTAAGAAGAGCTTATTTGTGGGGCTCCAAGAGCCCTCCCTTAGAGGAACAAGGGACTCATAGTCCTCTTGCTTCTTGGTGTTTTCTTTCATTAATATCAGCATTATCATTGGTGACATGGGTCTCATTGTTTGTTTTTTCCTTATGTCTCTATGATTCATTAATTTAGTTGTTGTTTTATTTCTTAGTTTAATTCTTAGTTGTCGTTTTTTATTTTCTCTAACCCTTTTCCTTGCAGCTGTCCTACTTAGCAAACCCAACTAAGCTTGCAAGCACCTCTATTTTGCTCACTAAGGTGATGAGAGAGGTGCAACATATTGGCGACTCCACTAGGGATCGAACCCAGAATCTCTAGTTTCATAGACCCCTGCAGAACCAACCTACTGGGGGAAACCAAAAACAAGGGAATCAGAACCCCCAGGGGGGAAATAATAATAGGCGTCAAGGGAGAAATAAAAATACTGTTAAAACCAACTTCCCTTATGCCCTTTGCGGTGAGTTCGGTCATTATACTCATCATTTCCCCCAAATCGTTGATTTCAAACGACTGAAAGACTCAGGCAGTCTACCCCATCCTCCAGCATCGCCTGCCCCTCAGTAGGCTCCTCAACAATATGTGAAACAACCCCCCTACTGTGTTGCAAAATCCTATTCCATACTGAGGTATGATAAACACCCAATAGGACACATAGCCTCCCCCACCTCAGGTGGGATAGTACCTCAACCCAAACAATCCAGCAGATCGCACGATCCTCCTCACTAGTGAGGAAGAAATCCTTCTGCAAACACGCAATCATTAGTATCATGCACCCATTGAGTCTCCTCCCATCCCTCCAGAGACAAAACCCACATTGACGAGACCCCTGTTGGTGATCCCTTTCCCTAACATAGACCCACCTCTTCACATCCCTTGCATCACATTATGAAGGAATGTCCACAACCCACAGGCTAGGGCCACTCATAATTACAGTTTGGTTGATGACTTAGCACAATCCCCAGCTTCCATGTTAGTCTTAGAGGTCCTTCAGACTTGTCCCACTCAGCGGAAATCATTAATTTCTGCCTTGGGGATAGTCGACCCCATAGATACTCGACTCATTACATTTGATCTCGACAGTAGAGAACCTTGCCTTCCCACCTTGATCACTTTTCAAATCTCAGTTAAAATACAGAACATCATAGTTCATTGATGTATCATTGATGAAGGTGCATCTACATGCATTATGTCCAAATCTGTATGGCAGAAACTTGGTTCCCCCAAACTCATACCCTCTGCCATTACCTTACGAGCCTATGACGGATGACCATCATCTCTTGAAGGGATCTTACAAAATGTCCCCATAGAACTCGGGGGCAAGACTATTGTCATCGACATCGAAGTTATCGATGCCCCACTCGATTATAATATCCTGTTCGTTCATAGCTACATGTACGCTATGAAGGAAGTTGACTCTTCCATATTTCAAACAATGATGTTCCCCCACAATGGGAAGATCGCTACCATTGATGAAGTCTTACATTATGAGCCTAACCCTTCTACCAACATCGATAACATTCTTCCTCTCATCCACACTAGTCATGACGCATACCCACTCATCGAAATGGGTCCCAAAATTTTCAAAGATCCATCATTGTTAGGAACTTACCATGGAGCACCACTGCTCCTTCATCCCTCCAATCAAGTATGCATCGTATCATCTAACGAAACTAACATAGATGATACCCTTCCTCCTAGGGAGGCTTATATCATATCTGACGTCCCACTAGTCATAAAACTTCCCCCTCATGAGCCTCCTGCGAACTCGTCGACCTCGCCAGTCCATGATTTCACCCCTCCCCAAGGTCATATCCCAGTTTGGGAGACAGTTCCCCAAGCCATTAGTCAAATCCCATTCTTTTTCCCTCCACCTGGCGTCGAAGCTTTCCAAGTAGCTGAAATGATTACCCTCCATATTATGGTGTTAGTAGTTCCAGTTTGGTATTTACATCCACCAGAGATGGTCCCTCGACCATCCCTTCCCCCCAAAATGGAATGAATCCCAATGATGATTCCCATACTCACTCCCACCATACCCTCTACACCCCCACTCACTACCCCCCCTGCCACAGCTGGGGGCAAGAGAAAGAAGAAGGATCCCACAACTCCACTTCCTCCATGCATCCAACCTACTTGCATGCTATGTGAGAAAGATGGACACCAAACCAACAATTGCCCATCTCTACCAGAGTTATGGAATTTGATTCCACTCAATCAAACTCCCTCAACACTCGCCACTATAGCCAGTACTACCGCTACCACCCCTCATTCAAGTAGTAAAGGGTTTCAAACCAAATTTGCTTGCACTATATGTCCAGAATATGGATATTATACCCACCATTGCCTAGCATTTCCACGCTTTCGGCAAACATTAGCCGCAGTACGCCAAATCTTCCAGAGCGAACCCAGTCCAGCTACGTCATCCCTACCAAAAATCACTGACATCCATTATGTCACAACTTCAGTCAATGAACGTATGAGATGCCCATGCTCTCTATGTGAATCCTTATATCATTTTACATACCAATGTCCTATGATCCTTGAATATAGGCAACACCAATTGACCCTGCTTCAAAGACCCACATAATCGATAGTTGACCTTACCTTGTCACTAGAGATTCTTCACGTCATTTCTCCCAAACCCGAGGCCCTTCCAATGCCTCCATGGTTCTTGGATGACTTATCTGAGGATTCACTCCCCAATCCCCCCAACTCTCTCGCTCATTTCCCTATGGAAATTTTACATCCAACTACCATGAGTACTCCTCAATACTTCGATATTTGGTTTATGTCGAGCGAACCATCGCAATTTCCTTGCATCGTTCCCCCTGATTCTTCATCACTAGGGGGAAGCCACACAACAATAGTCACTGATATAACTCTTCACGACCCCTTGTATTCCTACCAATTCCACTGTGACGAGGAAATACTAGAAGAGTTAAACAACCCTGACTACCCATGGGATGTGCTACACCACCGCGCACTCTTCTTTCCACAAGAAGCCTCCACGCCTCCTAACCAACACCCCATATACACAATCGAAACCAAGGATTTTATCCCATCAAGACCTATCAATTGGTTCAAAAACCCCATTCTTTCCCCTAATGCTTTTGAATAAGGAAACATGGCCAACATTTCCCCAACCATTAAAATTGACATTTCCATAAAAAATGGCGTCGTCGAGGAAATCACCATTAGGGTCGCTTGCACTCCTCAAGAAATCACCGCTTATAAATCCCTCTTCAAGGAATATTGGGATATTTTTGCCTGGTCATACACAGAAATGCCTGGCCTTGATCCCTCTGTCATCAAACATCGCATCGACACCTGGCCCAACATTACACCAGTTCATCAAAAACAACGACCTCTACACCCATCCAAAGCAGTGGCCATCAAAGATGAGATTGACAAATTACGTGCTATTGGGTTCATCTACCCCATTGCCTATACATCATGGGTTTCCAACCCTGTACCCATTAACAAAAAACAGGGCACTATCCGCATCTGCACGGACTTTCATGATCTCAATCACGCATGTCCCAAAGACAACTTTCCAACACCTTTCATCGATCAAATTATCGATGACTGTGCAGTCCATGAGGCTCTATCCTTCATGGACGGTTTCTCTGGTTATAATCAAATTCAAATTCACCCAGTTGATCAGTACAAAACCGCATTTACTACCCCTTGGGTTACTTTTTCATATCGTATCATGCCTTTTTGCTTAAAGAATGCTGGCACAACTTTCCAACGGGCTATGACATACATTTTTCATGATCTGGCCCATATAATCCTCGCATACTTGGATGACCTTACAGCTCGATCCAAGAAATGCACCCAACATCTTGATGATTTACAGATCCTCTTGCAATGTTGTCATCAGTACAACATCCACTTGAATCCCCTCAAGTATGTATTTTGTGCACGGGGCACATCCTCGGATTCATCGTTTCCCAAAGCGATATTACCGTGGACCCCCTCAAAGTCCAAGCTATCACTAAAATTCCACCTCCCCAGAATTTACGTCAACTCCAGAGCTTACAACGAAAGGCTAACTTTCTATGACGATTTGTCCCAGACTACGCCATTCATGCACACAATTTCCTTCTCTTACTATGTCACGACATCCCATTTCACTGGAATGAACATGCCCAACAGTCATTTGATGATCTTAAAATGACGCTCTCCAATGCCCCTTTAATTAGTGCATTTGAATACAATCGTGACTATATCCTCTACATATCAGCATCAGTTGTTTCAATAGCAGGAGTTCTCGTTCAGATAGGTTATGAAAATCGTGGGCATGTCATTTATTACGTTAGTAAAAACCTCTCAGGGCCACCCTTGAAGTATAAACATGAAGAGAAACTAGCTCTTGCGATCATGCTCGCAGTCCAGAAAATGCATCACTACATTTTGCTTTGCACAACTAAGGTTGTAGCAGATTCCAACCCTATGCAATACTTGCTCAGTCGTCAGCAAATTAATGACAAATTTGTTGGATGGATCGTTATCGTTCAGGAGTACGATCTTGAATTCTCAACACCCAAGAGAAAGAAAGCCCTCATTCTCATCGAACTTGTCATGGCCCTCCCCTCTAACACAACCAATTCCCCTGTCAATACCAAATTTCTCGACGAACACCTCTTTTACATCACTTCAGATGATCCTTGGTACAGCAACCTCCTCATCTACCTCCGAACTCAAAATTTTGGTAACCACCTTTCATGAGATGATCATCATCATATTCACCACCAGACCCCCCGCTACCTCCTCATCGGAGACATATTATAACAGTGAGGGGTCGACACCATTCTTCATAGATACCTGACCATTGACGAGGCCGATAGAGTCTTGAATGACTACCATAGCAGCGCATGTGGGGGCCATATTTTGAGAATATCCACTGCTCAGAATATTATTTGAGTAGGTTACTTTTGGCCTACCTTGTTTCATGATTGCATTCACGTCGTGAAACAATGCGAGAAGTGTCAGCGTTACGCCAAAAAAGCCCAAGCACCACCTTCTCTTCTTCATCTAGTCATCACTACCGGCCCTTTTTGTAAATGGGGCATCGACTTCATGACTTGTAATCCCCCTTCCAACAATGGACACAAATACATTATTGTCGCAGTCAATTACTTCACCAAATGGGCTGAATCTATGCCCACCTTCAACAATACTGCTGACACCGCAGCGCATTTTTTCTTTAACCACATCATATCTCGCTTTGGAGTACCACTCCAACTAGTTTTCGATCGCAGGAAACACTTCAAGAATGATATCTTCGTCGAACTCTCATCTCGATTAGGATTCTCCCACGAGTTTGCCTCACCATATTACCCTCAGTCTAACAGACAGCTTGAAGAAGTTAATAAGGTCCTCAAGACCATGCTATAGTGCATGGTTAATAAACATAAGACCAATTGGCATCATATTTTATTTTCCATGCTATGGGCTTACCGAACGACTGTGAAAACATCTACTGGCTTCACACCATTTCATCTAGTCCATGGGGTGGAGGCCACTCTTCCCATCAAGTGTGAAATTCCCACCTTACGCACCACAATTGAGCTATTACCCAACACTGCCCCAATGGAGTAGCGCTTGCTGAACTTGGAGTCCTTGGATGAAGATCGTCAATCTTCATACAGAACAATGAGGCAACTAAAAAATGAATAAAGGCCACCTTTGATTGACGGGTCAACCTTCGCTCATTTCACGAAGGCAACCTCGTCCTTGCTTACGATATCGCTCACGATACCTTTGGTCATGGAAAATTCGAGTCACTATGGCATGGACCCTACATCATCCAACATTGCCTCACCAAAGGCGCATACATCCTGGCCTCTCCTAAAGGCTTCTCTCTTAAAGAACCCGTCAATGGGTTATACTTAAAGAAATTTTATGCTTAAACATAGTCATTCTACTTTAGGTTCTTTCTTTTATAGTGTTTTTTAATCTTTTTTCCATCCCTCATGTCTAAACTATCATTTGTACTATTGACAGATGCTTCCTCCACTGGCCTACCACATCGGTTACGTCGACAATGCTAGCCGTTGGACACAAAAACTCACTTTGGCCGCTTGGGCTCTCTACACCCCCTCACATGAAATGCTCCATTCGAGCAGCATATGTTTGGGTTCAACGACCAACAACCAAGTTGAATATACTATTGTCATTGGCCTCCTGGCCGATGCCCAACATCATCGTATTTGCCACCTTAGCATCTTTCTCGGCTCTCAACTCGTCGTTCTCTAGCTCAACAATGTGTACCATGTACACAATCCTTGCCTCTTTCGCAAATACCTGTAGGTTATATTTTTATCTTGACATTTCGATTCCATTACATTTACACATATTCCAAGACAATTGAATCAAATTATAGATAACTTAGCTAACATTGTGTTAAACTGGCATATATCACGTCAAGATACCTCTATACATACATAAACATATCAACAACCTGTCACATCATATATAGATTAGACATCATCAACACATTAACAAAACACATGTAAACACCACATAGATCTTAAAATGTATACTCATGTATATATAAAATGCTCCACAATGCCATCCAAATGTTTACATACAAAAATACAAGTATTCGTAGGCCAGTGAAGCACTTCGGTACAAAATGGGCTCACCATCCTATATACAAAAATACAAAAGTACATAGAGCACCACTCAAGGTGCCTCTAGAGCACCACCTCCTGTCCCTCCCTCAGGCGGTGGTTCCCCACCCACTATTGGTCCCTCCTGACCAAGAGGTAATCGTCTGGTCATAGCAGCACCTGCTATTGCTGCCCATCGTACCATGGCCTACCACGGTGGTGGAACCCCCACGCACTGCTCCAAGATGCCCTCATCTTGGATACGTGACCACATTCCCTCAGGCACACCCTATAGCACCGCCTCCAGGCGATGGTGTATGTCCTCAAAATCTGCTCCGGCATCCACCAGAGGAGCATGTGATGGCCCGGCACCTGGTTCATCAAACTAGCATCTCCTTGTTGCTCTCTCAGGATCAGCTGGTCTCGCCCTGCTATCCTCACACCGACGTCTCTCTCCTACCCGTGGCCCTCCTCGCGGTGGTCTCTCTGGTTCATGGCGAGCCGGTGCCCTCAACAACTCCACCTCGCACCCGCAAGGTGCCACATCTGCACATACAAACAAGCAATAGATAGTGTCAGCATCTATATCATATATATATGTCATACTATCTCAAAAAAAAAAAGAAAAAAAAAAACATATATCTAAAACTCATCAACATACCTCGATGGTCAAAAACCTCCCCTGGAGGTAACACCATGTTTGGATCCTCCCGTAAGTCAACACCAACATAGGGGAACTACAATATCACCTACAACATCTACCACCACACCCGAGTTGCCTCAACTGTGAAGAAGTAGCCGCCCTCGCCACCACTGTGGCGAAGCAAAATAGTCGACCATTGCTTTAGTCGTGGCTTTTGCGCCCCAAGCGCACCCAATAAAATCCTAGGGTGCAACATCATGACCCTCTCCAAAAACCAGGCCACTAGGATGGACCCAAAGGAAAACTCTCCTATATCCATGGACAATAGTGGTCTAACTTCCCTACCATCCTGGCATGCAGCATAAGCTGCCAGGTGAAGTGCTCATCGACCAGTACCCTCTCCATCACACACAGTTGACCACCACTAATCCACTGCATCGCAAGAGATCCATACACTCTCACAATCATCGCTGCTATACAGGGATGCACTAGAGCATCCATCACCCCAATGCTCATGATAGTGTCCGACATAAATTTCACCCCGAATAGAACCTCCGACCCACTGTCACTAGCACCACATCCCTAGGTAGAACCGGCTCCACCGGTAGGGGGCGTTCCTCAAAATAGGATCCTAGTCAAAAAATATATGTCCTCTGCCACAATGAAGGCAATCTGCTCTCCCCGCATTATGAAACAATGCAGGTCCAGACTCCACATCTGAATAAGGAATTGCAGGAGATACTCCTGCATCCATATCAACGAGCACTCAAAGAACTTCAACATCCCACAAGCTTCCAAAGTCGCACGTACCCCGGGCTCCTCAATAGCCAGGACGTCTCTTAGCTAGGACTAATCCCGCTCTCGCCAACCAACCAACATCGTGCACAACGATCACCTACAACCACATAAAACAGTCCTAGGTTAGCCAAATGGACCATAAACAACACTAAAAAGACAAGTTTTACACCTATCAACCTTGCCTCCAAGGCGTGGATATTTTTACCCACATGCACGCACACATGCATGCCTGTTCACTCCACAGGCGCACACTTAGGTGCACTTGCTCACTCCATAGGCATGCCTATCCATCCTTCAGGTATGCATGGATGCACGCCTACTCAACACATAGGGGCGCCTTCACGCGCCCCTGTCATGAACACAAGCGCGCATTAAAGTGCGCATATCCAATACATAGTCGTGCACACATGCGCAGTTGTGCAGCCAACAGGTGCACACATAGTGTGTGCCTTCGTCTCCCTTCCAGACACCCCCATGCACGCCTATCTAGTGGGCAGGTGCACACTTTTGCGTGCATACTTCCAGATCACCCATGCACGTGGGGGCCCACACCCATAAAACCCCCTGTACGACCCTCCATACAGTCCCTGCCCAAAACTAGAAAACCTAGTTCTATGCAGGATGATCAGACCACTAACCTAAAGCTCATTGGTCCTCGATCGGATGTCTCGTACTCCCAGAATCTCCAAATCTCCTCTCAATACTTCTCATCTAGTCACTATAGCAGCAAGTAAAAATGAGGTGGCAATATGGGCCCTGCAGCTATATATAGGCCTTTCGTCAAACTTCCACTCACCATTCTGGGAGCTCCGGGTGTCCATTTCTCGATCCGTCTTCAGCCATGAGATCAACATCCCGTCATCTACATCACAATATTCCCTGGACCTCTTTTCATCCTGAGCCCCTGGGACACCATTTTTTTTCCCTACCCCAATCAAGTACGCATGTGCACATTCAAAATTATCAAATAAATGCTAGTATGTTCGATTCTCTTCAAATATTGTTCACGTTGGGTATTTGGTTGTCATGTGTGTAGGTACTTGGTCATCATACATCAGCACAACCCCTTCAGGTATATACTCAGCACTGACATGTATTCATTCCCTCTTAATCTCACTTGCATATTCAGTCACACCCTCTGACATTTGCCTCTAGGATCTCCATCTCCAGCTCTGCAGTACCAACACATCCATTTGCATCTTCGATACTGTCACCCAGTAGCACTCTTACCCACATGAGTTGTCCCATTCATAGCACCCTTTTGCGCCTTTGACACTCATGTTGTTTTTCAAAAATCTTTAGGGATGGGAGTCCCAATAGTCTTACATCATGTCGTAAATCAACCACATAATCCTTCTCCTCATTTTACTAGCTTTCCCAATGGACTCCCAGATTATCTCTTCACGGTTATAATTTTTTACTTCACCTCCGAAGTATCATGAACCCTCCATTTCATCCACAATTAGTTTTCCCATCTACAAATTTCCCTTCATTTCACCTACCTCATACAGAAACCCACCCTCCACCAGTTCTCCAAGCAATTTGTGCCCTACCTGGGCCAACCATATTACATCAGGGCACCCGTTTCTGTATTTGTACACTTATCCCAAAGTATTCTTTATTTATTGTACAAACACCTTTGTTTCTATCATTTACATTACCCTTCTTGTCATCACCTTTGGCGGCCTTCTTCCCTTTTTTTTGGCAAAAGAAACCCATGTCACCCTTGGTTGGGGCACTACTTCTCATATACCTTTGACGACATCGTTAATATATTTAGAGTATCCCATAGGCCACTTACCTCTACCCTCTGAGTTTGTTCACTTTGTCCCACCTCTGGCACAACTTATCCTCAGTCTTGTTGTCCCCCTAACACTCGACCTCGTTGAACGGTTGCGGCCACTTTTGTCTCACATATACCCCAACCAAGGGTAGTCTTGAGTCTTCCTACATCTTGATTTCGTCCATGTATCTCCTCCAATTCCTAACCTCACCTAGTAGATTTCACGAAGCCCTTTGCTTTTGGGAGTCATGTCCCCCTTTTGTCGACATCAACACAATTTTCCAGAAGGGTGACACTATCGTGACTCTCATTACCTTACCAATGAGAGCTCTCAGACGGCACAGGGAGAACCACAATTGTTCCCTACTGTCATTGACCCCCATAACATTCAACATCAACACTTTCTCATGTTACGGTGGGTCTTACTTTACGACTGTTGCAGTTATTTCTTATATTTTCCGAATACCTCTGAACCTGGTTGGGCTATCAATGCCTACAGAATCCATGATACAGATCTCTCTACCTACTATTCAGAGTATTTTCCTTTGCAGAATTGTCTTTTGCCTTTATCATGACCACCCCCAAGGGTGCTATAGTTGTCTACATCAACACTTCATTCCTTTTTTTGAGTTACATGACACGATCATGGGGCATGCCCACCTCGTTTCTACACAGTTTATTTTTACACACCTTATGGAAGGTTGGGTTCTACAGGTTCCTTTCTCCCTCCAACGGGGCACTCTTGAGAATCCCATTATTTCTCTCTCTTACAAAAACACTCTCAGTAGAAGAAACATTGATGGATTTCAGCTATACGTATTCTCCTAACCTCATCCATCAGGGGGCATCTGTTATCACTGAAATTTCATCCGCAAATGGTTACAAGAATTCAGCATCGTCAAAACAATTATGAGGTCATCCATGGATCTGAATTAACACAAAATCATTCCCAAAGGGTCAAAACTATACAACTAGTGCAAAAATTAAAGGGCGCTATAAAGACACTGGGTGCATGCACACATGTGCAAAACAGAAACGTAGAAATCACACACATGCACATGATGCGCGACTATTGTCGTAAAAAGCCGCGCACCTGAGAAACGGTGAATTTATGAGAGTGGTTGTCCTCCCACCCACTTCTAGTTCATCTTCCAAGTTGATTTGACACTCAAATATAGACTGGATTTGACTGGGTGGCTGGTCAAAGACCTAGAAATTCCCTAATTAGCCTCTTTACACACTACAAACTAGTTGGACAATAACTCAAAGGAATGCTATAAAAATGCCATGGATACACTTCATTTTTCAAGGAATTCATAGAAAAGTTATGCTGCCATTATTCTCTTGAGGAATCTTCTATCCTTGCCAAGAGTATACTTTCATCATTGCATTGGGAATTCCATCTCACCCCTTGAGTGGATTAGCAAAGAATTCTTTCACCATTTTCATTTTCATTTTCAAGAGTTGTAAGAAGAGCTTATTTGTGGGGGTCCAAGAGCCCTCCCTTAGAGGAAGAAGGGACTCATAGTTCTCTTTCTTCTCAGTGTTTTCTTTCACTAATATCAGCCTTATCATTGGTTACATGTGTCTCATTGTTTCTTTTGTCCTTATGTCCTTGTGATTCATTAATTTAGTTGTTGTTTTATTTATTAGTTTAATTCTTAGTTGTTTTTTATTTTCTCTAACCCTTTTCCTTGCAGCTGTCCTACTTAGCAAACCCAACTAAGATTGCAAGCACCTCTATTTTTCTCACTAAGGTGACGAAAGAGGCGCAACAGTAAGATTGTAGAATTCCAACCAAGAATATAAACACAGAGCAGATAAGAATAGAAGAGATCTTAATTTCGAAGTGGGATATTTATTCTTAGCATAGCTAAGACAAGAAATATTCCCAAGGGGAACGTATAATAAGCTGAAGATGAAAAAGATAGGGTTGTGTAAAATTTTAAGAAAATTTGAGGCAAATGCTTACGAGATAGAATTGCCAAATGGTGTGGGCATATCACCCATATTCAACATAGAATATCTGTATCATTATAGAGCATATGAAATAGGAGAGGAAGAGTATCAAAAGGAAATTCATTGGGTCAAACAGATGCCTATAGTTGAAAATCCGTAGATGGAAAATATCATTGATCGGAGAGTTAGCAAGAAAACCTAGAGAAAGACATATCTAGAGTTTTTGGTAAAATGGAAAGGACACCCGATTGAGGATGTCAGTTGGGAAAGTGAAGAAAATATCCAGAAACATTGACATATGGTGCAGGATCTCATGAATAGGATTTCATGAATTTTTCAGCTAGAGGAGTATGATGTAGGAGCATTGTAAGCATGTGCAAGTGGAGGACAACTAGATATGCACCAGTGCACATTTTGGAGATATTTTGAATTTGAAAACATGAAACATTAATGTAATATCTGGAGGGGATGTATTTTCATTTATGGTTCATAGATTGTAACACATATCTTGAGAGGTTGCTCTCATCTATTGGTTGTATACCATTTAATGTAATAAATGTAAAGTAAATGAAGGCTTTAATTTTGATTAGATAGCTTAGAGTGTAGGAGGGAAAACTCGAGAAAGCTCCTTTGTATGTATTTTATTGTACTATTATTCTCATTGTAAGAATTAGAGTTGTAGAGCAAGAGAATAGGAGAACATAGTAGAATATAGATTGTAGAAGTTGTGTAAGTAGATAATTGTTTCTATAGAGACCATGTACAAAAGAACTAGAATTAATATATGAAGGCTTTGATTCAATTTCATGGTGTTGTGATGATTACTATTTACATCTATTGAATGGTATTTTTAGAGTTTGTTTATATGCTCTGTTATGCATTTGTTTCAATGCTTAGGTATATCCATGATTTTATGTTGAATGTATGAAGTCTGTGAGAGGGAGAGTATGAGTTTCAATTGTTTCTCGTTCTGAGAATTCCTGCAAGGAGTGCAGTAAAGATATGCAAAGAGTGCATTCACAGGATTCTGAGTTTTACCTCAGAAAATCTCAGGAGAGATATCGTTGTCCTCGTACCATCAGAAGTGAAAGTATAGAATAGAGCCATGCAAGGTGTGCACAGGTTAGTTGAAGTCTTAGACTTTTCCAACCAAGGAAGGATTGAATAATTTATGTCGCAAGGAGTGCACAGAAGAGGAAGACATCAGATAATTAGTGCTTGTCATGAAGGCTACAAGGAACACACACAATAATTCCCTTAGAATCTTTGAGTTTGCAGCAAGAACCAAGCTCAGGAGAGATAGATACCTCAAACATTTCGAAGGTGAGATGAGGGTTGAAGTCACCTCGCATAAGGAAATCTTAGGAGGAAGGATTCCAAAGTAGTTGGAAAGCGTTATCAAGAACTTGAATGAACGGTTGAAATTCTTGGCGGGAGAAACACTGATTTTCCATGGATCATTGGATCTAGTAGATCAACAAAGAGGATAAGGATGAGTTTCTTTCAACACTCACAAACCTATGAGGGATAGTAGCCATCAGATCTAGATCAATGAGGGTCGTTGATATGACACTTTGGAATTTCGACATTTTGGGAGTCAGGAGTGTGGAGCAAGTTGTTTTTGGGAATCACGAGTCGTGAAATCCCAATAAGAGAAGGAATAATCTGGAGCGTTGAATCATGGAAACCCAGGATCGTTGATCTGGCATAATAGTTCATAATGATTTCATATTTGGGGAGAAGGGGAGAGGGCCACTTCATTAATCCCCGATACACGAAATCCTAATGTAATCAAGACCATTGATCATGGAAAGAATATGGACTTTTGATTTGCGACAAGAGGATATCATGATTTTGTCTATCGGGAGAAGGGAGATAAGTCACATCGCAAATCCCCGATACGTGAAATTGTGATGCACCCTTTTGGGTTAAGTTTATGGTCACACCTGTGGTCACGTGGATGGGAGGTCTACACCTAGCGTTTGTTCGTGTGGGTTTGACTTCTAGAAGGACCTGTGGTCACATGATTTGGAGATTCCAGCTAGAATCAAAGAGCCATTTTGTCTCAAAGGAGAGTGAAGATCCGTAGGCTGGGAGGTTAGCAGATTCCTGCCGAGGTGGGGGTACTGCGTCACTAGAGGTGGAGCCCATATACGATAAGATGCAACCAAGAAGGATTAGGACCCATACCACTGGGTTAGGAAGAATACAACGCCAGAGAAGAAGTTTGATGCATGCAAAGTAAAAGATATATTCAAAGAATATAGAAAAGATATATTGAAGGAAAATATTGCATCCACTTCATGAACGAAGCCAATATATGAGATACCAGTCTATGACATGCCCTCATTATTTGATCAAACCAGTCAAGAGAAGTCTTTAGAATAAGTAACTTAAGAAACTTTTTGGGAGCTTGTGTCAAATTGTTGAGTGATATAAATTCCCTACAGGTACTACAGAATTTACTAGAAAAGTTTAATCCTGGGGAAGAGAGGGTCAACAGGGAAAATCAGGTCCGAAATAAGAGAATAACTAGTAGGGAGTTCAGATTCAATGCTAAAATAGGAGATTTCAATATGGGGGATATTATACTTGACTTAAGATCTGAAGTCAATGTTTTACTGAAGAAAACTTAGGAAGCTATGGGATAACCATAATTAGGGTACTCACCTATTCAGTTGAAGATGGATAATAAGCATTGAGTGGTGCCAATAGGAAGGTTGAAGGGAATTCTAGTAGATATAGATGGTGTGTGCACCATGGATGACTTTGAATTCATAGACATAATGGAAAATACTTCACCATATCCAACACTTTTTGGTTTGGACTAGGCCTTTGACAACCAAGATATTATCAATTTTAAGACAAGGAAGATGATATTTGAGTCTAGAGAATACAAATTTATTGCGCCATTGGATCACTGAGAAGGAGGAAGGTATGTGGAACCTATGATGAATCATATTCTTACAGAATATGTGAATCAACTATATAGGACTACTACATGCAAAGAAGAATATATCAACCCAATTGCATATGGAATGCTCAGTTGGAGGAGTATTAGTTATTGTGATTTAGGCCCTTACACAAGACTCGAAAAATGGAAACAATGATTATATGAATTATCTACCAATAGATGTTCCATAATGACGTGCATGCTAAGATGGGTTGGTAAAAAGGTAAGATAACCACCCACTTTTTACTAATTAAATGATTTAGAATAATTTTTGATGAAATATTAGGTAGAATTTATGGAAAATCAGATATTACCAGCAGTAGATATTTCTTTGAAAGATACACCTGCAATATGGTGGGGTACACACAAGGAAACCATCAACAATTGGTTCCAGTGAAAAAGGTTACTACACATCATATTTGGCACAAAACATGAGCATAAAGATGAGGAGAAATATGAAGAATTTGGACAACCCCAAGAACATGTAGAGAAGTGCATAGTTTAGTGGAGATTAGTACTACCAGAAGAATGGCCACACCACTTTATTCACACAATAGAATGAATTTTGAAGAACTGGTACACGGAACAAGAACAACGCAAAGAAACTGCCAACTGGGAAGAAATACATCAGAACTTTGTAGTTACATTTTCCTTTGAGCATGACATTCTAGAGATTAATACAGTGTTGAAAGTGGTAAGAGACAGGATATTTGAAGAACTAGATTTTGAAATAATTCTAACATATTATAGGTAGGCTAGTCAGATAGTCAAACAATTGCTACATTGTTATCATGTAGTTGAAGCAAAAGAACCTGAAGAAGATAATCCATGCAACATTCATATCCCATAAGTATAAGGTGAAAGGGAAGTAGAAGTTTCCAAGATGGACTCATATGATTATGCTGCACTTTTAAGGATTAATAAGGTCAACATTGGAATTGTAGATAACCCAAAGATGGCTAGTATTGGAGATTATTGGTATCATCAGACAGTAGAAAGGATCACATAATTATTGCATGAGTGCAGTGATTATTGGCACAAGTTTGATTAGACCAGGGTCCTTCTCAGGTTACCAACAAACGGTACCATGTAGTATAGAGCACTGGCATTTTCAACTCCTCCGAAGAGAAGAAGTCTCACCCAAAGAGCTATTGAGACAGATAGATAGGGAAGGGTAGGGAAAAGACTTAAGAGGATCCATAGGGCCTTCAAGACTCATTATTGATCTTGCTTAAGAGACATGGATAGATATGAATCATGAATGTGCAAGAATCAAACCTACTTACATTGTGAACATGTATTTAAATGTAGAACCATCAGATAGAACTTACATACCATAAGGAAATGTTGTAATGCATAAGAAAACACATAATATACATCATATTTAAAAATTGAGGTCCTTATTCATATTATCTTTTGAATCTTTCTGTGATTACAAACTCAAAATTACACCATAGTGCAGTGCATAGACTCTTGACTCTGAACTCCTGTCGTAGATCTCCAACTCTCAAACTGATAGATCAAATTAATTACAAACTCGTGACTTGACTGACCCACAACAACAATGGAAAAACAACAACTAGTCAACAAGTGATCTTCCTTCTTTACAATTATGTTCATCACTATGTATATGTTGGGTTGTGTCTTCATTCTCATCTTGCATGCTTTCTTGTTTTGTTGCAGCTGTTTGTTTCTTAGTTGGTGTTGCGCTGACTTTTGCAACTACTTTCTGTTACTCTTTCTCGTTCTTGTCTAACCTCTGTTGAAGCTTGCACAACTCGTGCTCAGTCAAAAATTTCACAATTCCTTATCCAAAAATGAAGGGCCCAATAGGCTCCAACCACAATCCTTGACTTGCCCTTGATTCAAATACTTGGTTCTCTTGCATCTCCCAAGAGCATATGTTGTTTTCCCTTGTCCTCCATTTCTTCTTCCTTGGGCTCTTATGTTTGTGCTTTCTCTTCTTTTACCTCTTCAAACGAAGGGCCCAACTCTGGTACCAATTCTAAGGCTTGTTGTTTCACTCCTTGAAAGTTTCCCACTTTATCCTGCCATTTCCTGGTGAGGAGTGATGCCTCTGCAACAAATTGTTGAGTTGTCTCCTTTTTATCTGCCTTTGTGTTGGATGCGACCAACAAGTTCCACTCAGAGTCTTC
>SNQJ01S0139938.1:7235-17995 GCA_010110895.2 Picea sitchensis | reverse complement strand
TTGATCTCTCGGGTGCCGAATCGCCGAAATGTTGAAGCCTATTCACACTAAGCTAATTCGGAGTTTCGCATATCGGGACTTCGTGACTTGCAACGATGAAGGGTCTTTCCCTTTGGTTTCCCGGGTAATGAAACGTCGAAATGCCGAAACCTGTTCACACTAAGCTAATTCAAATTTTTTCATACCAAGACTTCGTGACCTGTGATAATGAAGGGTCTTTCCCTTTGGTTTCCCGAGTGTCGAAACATCAAAATGTCGAATCCTGTTCACACTAAGCTAATTCGTAGTTTCACATACCGGGACTTCGTGACTTGCGATGGCGAAGGGTCTTGCCCTTTGGTTTCCCAGGTGCCGAAATGTCGAAATGATGAAACCTATTCACACTAAGCTAATTTGGAGCTTCGCATACCAAGACTTCGTGAATTGCGATGACGAAGGATCTTTCTCTTTTGTTTCCCGTGTGCCGAAACTCCGAAATGCCGATGAATGGGTCCGAATACTCTGGGACTCTTAGGATGCTGCCAAATACACCCTCCTGCTTATACAATGGTTAAGGTCGATGGGCAATAGAGCTCCGAAATATTTTTCAGAGGGTTCTTGGGTAAATTATCTGTATGCTTGGTGACCAGACTGAAAATTCTTCCTAAATCACCGAACTATGATCTCTGTGACAGGGGTGAAGTAAACTCATGGGTTTACTAAAATGGTAGTCTTTTCATGGAACTCACTCCAGCTCTGGAATGAGAGGGAACTTCCCAGAAGGAGGTTCCTTCGGGGAAATCAAACCAGGGCATAGCATGAGTCAAGTAAATGGGACAAATTTCAAGGGAATGGAATCGTAATCTGAACTTGTTCATTCTATATATAAACTGATTATGGTCATATAAGTATAAGCATGCATCCATTATTTCCGATCTAAACACCAGGAAAACACTTCTATACAGAAACCATTTATGAGTGTACAAACATGAGCATGCGTTCTAGGATATTCAATTAAAGATACAAGCTATAAACACTTATCAAAAAACACCAGGTGTGACACGATTGCTGAGAGGGGTGCTTGTTTCCACCCAACCGTAGGCTCAATGAATCCAAATAGATTTACCACTAGCCACCCCTACCTAGACCACGATGCTTGAGGTTCAATTTTTTACTTCCATCTCAACGAAAGTAAAGGACAAAGGTTACTCTCCTTCTCAGTGGTGCTCATTTCTACCCAACTGTAGGCTCAGTGACTCCAAAAGGATTTACCACAACCCACCCCCGAGATAGACCACGATGCTTGAGGTTCAATTTTCTACTTCCAACTCAAAAAAAGTCAAGGATGAAGGTTACTCTACTTCTCCTCTGTTCAGAACTCCCTCTGTTTGTAGAGTTTCTCCAGTTCTTCCCCACGATCCCTGTCACGCGCATTCTCTCCTCTCCCCTTTTACCACACTTACTCTCTTGCCTTTTCTATGCAAGATTGTGTGCGGCATGAATTTCTTCATCCGAAGTCAGGTCTAGGAGCTGTTATGGATGGGTGTTTCACCCCCATCCCCTCATTAACTCTTGAGGAGCCTCCCCACCTACCAATCTGACGGGAAATCCATTTCGAGGTCAGAGAGTTTCTTTGGTCTTTGAGCAAGTAAAACCAGTACGGTACTGGCTCGGTGGAAGTTAACGCAACCATTCCAGGTCCCTTCCACCACCTCTCATTGGCCATCGTGGTCTCTTTTAGCACATCCCCCTCCCAGCAGCCATGCAACACATATTCATAACATAATTTACATTCATCGACCTTCTATAAAAAGGTCCTTCAAATAAAAAATTCACGTCTTTGAGTTTGCCTTAGTTCTTGGCCAATATAGTTATTTTTACAAACTGGGGGAAAGAGGGTGTTACACAGACGCTGCAAGGGCAAGTAGAAAATCAAAAGCTGGGATAGAATGGTTCCAAAGATGAAATCCAAATTTATACTCAAGGATTATCAAATCACTCTGTTTCGGAGGATGCAGAATTTGAGACAGAAGTTGATGTCAGTGAATGAATACACTGAAGAATTCTAGAGGATAAACAATAGAGCAGGTCATTGGGAAAGCGATGATGAAAAGGTTGTTAGGTAGATGAATAGTGTGTGATATGACATTCAATATGAGATGATCATGATGACCATTGGAAATGTAGAAGATTCTTATCAGATAGCTATGAAAGTTGAAGAGAAGCTGAGCTGGAAGCAAGGTCAAAGAGGTCGATGTTCATGTCAGAGGCAAAACAATTTCCCAAGACAGAACTCAAAGACCTAAAGAAGAGGGAAAGAAACCTCAAACTCAACTTGAGAGAGGAGGAAGCTCACAAGGAAGGAAGTATGCTAATAGAAACACTTTTCCTCGAGCCCGAGGAAGAGGAAGAGGCAGAGGAGGTGAAGTGAAATTCTTTGTCTATGGAAACATAGTACATAAATCCTATGAGTGTCCAAATAGGAAGAAATATGGTGGTGAAACTCACATTGTCAAAGCTCAAGGGTGGAATGTTGAGGCAGAAGACGTTAAGGGTGGAATATCTTTGATGATGAGGAAAGTTCTCTTGAAGCCAGAGAAGGAAGCAGAGAACCCAGCCCAAAGAAACATTTTATTTCAGACTGCCTACAAAACTAACGATAGTGTATGCAAGGTCATAGTGGATAGCGATAGCACTGACAATCTTGTATCTACAAATATGGTAGAAAAGATGGAGTTGGATACTGTTGCACATCCAAGCCCATACAAAGTTTCATGGCTACAAAAAGGACATCAGGTAAATGCCACTAAACAGTATTTAGTTGAATTTAAAATAGGAGGATATAAATATGAAATATTATGTGATGTCATTCCCATGGATGTTTGACATATATTGTTGGGTAGACCATGGAAATATGACAGAAACGTAGTTCAAGATGGGAGAAAGAACATGTACACCCTGGACAAAAATGGTAGGACTCACATGTTGCTGCCAATTAAGGATAAAGAGGTGAAAATAGAAATGAGCAACACTAGAATTCTCATGAGTGGGAAGGAACTTCTTAATGAGGTTAAGAAGAAGGAAGACACACAATTTATTATGGTCAGGAAGCCCAAAATTGTTTTGATCAGTATAAGGATAGATGATTTACCAGAAGAGATCCAGGAGTTGTTGGGAGAGTTTTCTAATATAGTAGTGGACGAAATACCTTATTTTTTGCCATCTATCAGGAGTATAAGTCATCATATCGATATTATACCTAGAGATAACTTACCGAACAAAACAACATATCAGTTGATGCCATAGGAAAATGAAGAAGTTAAGAGACATATCCAGAACTTAGTGGACAAAGTATTGATTCGAGAAAGTTTGATTCCATGCGTTATTCCAACGGTGCTCAGCCCAAAGAAAGATGGAGGCTGGAGAATGTATACATACTCTAGGGAAATCAATCAGATTACCATCAGATACAGATTTCCATTGCCAAGGATGGACAACTTTATGGATTGCTTGAGTGGAGCAATTTTTTTTTCAAAGATTGATTTGAAAAGCGGGTATCATCAAATCCAGATGAGAGAAGGTGGTGAATGGAAGACATCATTCAAAACGAATGAGGGGTTGTATGAATGTCTTGTCATTCCATTTGGCTTAACGAATGCACCCAGTACTTTCATGAGGTTGATGAAAGAAGTCCTGAAGGATTTCATAGGGAAATTTGTCATTGTATATCTTGATGATATATTCATTTTTAGCAAGACAGAAGCTGAACACTTAAATCATTTACCTGCAGTAATGAGAAGACTACAGCAAGAGAAATTGCTGATTAATATGAAGAAATCATCATTCATGAGAACAAAACTCGTTTATTTGGGTTTTGTTATCTCTGTAAATGAGCTGAAAACGGATCTAAAAAAGATAAAGGCGATTAAGAATTGGCCATCGTTGAAGAGTATATTTGAAGTACGAAGATTCCATGGTTTGGCTAGCTTCTACAGAAAATTCATCCGAAACTTCAGTGGAATTAGCACACCGATGATGTATACAGTGAAGAAATGACATAAATATTTTCATTGGACAGAGGAAGTAGAGAAGAGCTTCAATCTTCTAAAGAAGAAGATCACTGAGCAACCAATTTTGGTTTTGCCATATTTTAGCAAGACATTCCAGGTCAGATGTGATGCGAGTGGATTTGCAACTGGAGCGGTCTTGAGCCAAGATGACAGGTCGGTTGCATATTTCAGCGAAAAACTAAATGAAGTGAAGGTTAAGTACTCCACATATCACAAAGAAATGGAGACATTATTTGGTTCCCAAGGAGTTTTTTTTCTATAGCGATAATCACGCTTTACAATTCGTGACTTGACAAGATAAGTTGAACCAAAATCATGCTAAATGGGTTGAATACATGCAAAATTTTACTTTTGTGATTAAGCATATTTCTGGAACTACTAACAAAGTTGTTGATGCTTTGAGCAGGAAATGTTTTCTTATGCAAGAATTCAGAGTTAAGACTTTAGGTTTTGATAACCTCACAGAAATGTGCAATGATGACCCTGATTTTAAAGAGGCATATGAGGCATCTAAGAATCCAATTCTCAAGGAAAAAATCCAATGGAATGAATACATGATCCAAGATGGATTATTGTTTAGGGGAAATCAGCTATGTATTCCGAAAGGCTCCATGAGGGAGAATTTTCTGAAGGAAAAACATAGTGGAGGATTGGCCGGACATTTTGGTCTTGACAAGACATTCCCAAAGTTGAATGGCTCATATTTTTTTCCAGGGATGAGAATAGATGTCAATAAATTTGTGGATAGATGCAATATTTGTCAGCACAAAAAAGGAAAAAGGCAGAACACAGGATTATACCAACCATTGCCCATTCCTGAAAGGCCATGGGACGTAGTGAGCATGGATTTTATATTGGGACTGCCAAGGACATAGAGAGGATATGATTCGATCTTTGTGGTAGTCGACAGATTTTCAAAGATGGGACATTTCATACCATGCCAGAAAACTAGTGACACAACTCATATTGCGAACCTGTTTTTCGAGGAAGTCGTCAGACTTCACGGCTTTCCAAAGACTATCATGTCTAATCGAAATACCAAGTTCATAGGGAATTTCTATAGGACCTTATGGAAGAATTTGGGGACAAGTTTATCTTTTAGCTCAGCATATCATCCTCAGACAGATGAAAAAATAGAGGTCATGAACAGGAGCTTGGGAGATTTGTTAAGAAGCTTAGTGACTGAATACCACAATCAATGGGATCACATTCTGCCATAGGTGGAATTCGCTTACAATGATTCACTCAATAGAAGCACAGGGCAGATTCCATTCCAGATTGTATATGGAATGCAGCCAAGAGGAGTTTTCAAATTGAATGATTCGGAAGAAAATGAATTTAGGAGTGCTAGTGCAGAGGACTTTGTAGAAGGAATGAAGGAGCTTCACAACTGAGTTAAGGAGCGATTGAAGAGTTCAAGTCAATAATACAAGTGGAGAGTAGATCAACACAGGTGAGAACTTCAATATGAAGTTGGCGATCTGATTCTTGCCCATCTGAGAAAGGACAGGTTCCCAAGGGGAATGTATAATAATCTTAAGATGAAAAATATTGGACCGTGCAAGTTCATAAGGAAATTTGGGGAGAAGACATATGAGATTGAATTACCTGATGGGATCAGAATATCACCGATATTCAATGTTGCGGATTTGTACCCTTATCGAGCTGAAGAAGTAGGAACAGAGGAGGAACATAAAGAAATTCAATGGACAAAACAAATGCTTGTAGTTGTAGAGTCGCAGATGGAAAGCATAATTAACAAAAGGGTTAGCAAAAAGACTAGGAGAAAAGAGTATTTTGAATACTTGGTCAAATGGAAGGGACATCCAGTTGAAGATGCTAGTTGGGAGAATGAAGTAGAAATTCATAGGCATGGATAGACCATGCAAGTGCTCATGACCAGGAGTTCATGAAAATTTTCAAGCGAGGGAGTATGATGCAGGAGGATCGTAAGAAGCCAAGCAAGCAACGTAAAAGCGGGAGACAGCTGAAAAAGCACCAGTACACATTTTGAAGTGTTTTGAGATTAATGAATGGACATTAATGTAATAGTTAAGGAAGCACACCTATATTTATATCTAGATGTTGTAAACAAATATTGATCATTGCTCTCATCTATAGTATGTAAAGGCATTTATGCGTAATGAGTGCAAGTAGGTAGATTTAATTTAATAGATTAGAAAGCTTAAAAATATAGGAGGGAAAACGGATATAGACACCCTCACACTTGTATCATTGTAATTTTTGGGGATGATTATTCAAAAGGCATAAGTTGTAGAGTTGAAGCAAAGAGCTATAGAGAAGAACCCATGTACAGGAGCACCTGAGATAATATATGAAGCTTTGACTCAATTTTCATGGTGTTATGATGCTTACTATTTACATTTGTTGAATGGTATGCTTACAGTTTATTTGTTTCTCTGTTATGAATTTGTTTCAATGTTGTGTTATGTGTGATTTCAAGTTGAATGAATGAAGTTTGAGAGAGGAGAAGAATGAGTTTCAATTGTTTCTTTGCCTGAGAATTCGTGCAAGGAGTGTAGTGAACGTCTGCAAGGTGTGCATTGATGAGGGTCTGAGTTTTTTCTTAGATAGCTCAGAAGAGATACCGTTGTTCGCATATCACCAAAAGTGAAGTCGAAGCATAGAGCCGTGCAAGGTGTGTGCAGGCCAATCGAAGCCTTGGATTTTATAAATCCAAAAGGAAGGTTGAAGGACCACTGTTGCAAAGAGTGCACAGGGTTGGAGACTCAAATAACCAGATGTTATTTGAAGATTTTCCACAAGGAGTGCGAGCAAGGATCCTTTTAGAAGCTTGAGTTAGCAAGTGAAAGCTCAGGAGGGATTTAACCTTTGAAGTGCTCAAAGGGAGATGAAGATTGAAATCGTCTCATAGAAGTCTAGTTCAGAAGTAGGAGCATCGAATCATTTTGGGAAAATTCATTGAGGAGTGCATCTGGTGGTCATAATTCTCTGTGGAGAGCTCGTGAAGTCGTGAGGACTGTAGGATCTAGAGGAGCTGCAATGTGGTTAGGAGTTGGACAAATCCACCACCCTGACATCAAGAATCAATGTAGACTGTTGATCATGGTCTTTCTGAGCCGTCAAATCATTTCGGGAATTTGTTGCCCCTAAGTTCGAAGTGTAGGTCAAAACCCTTGGTCACTCAAACTCTTGCTTCATGAAAGGGATAATCAAGTGTGAAATTTTGGTATTTCGAGGTTCGACATACCGGAAAACCCGATGATAAGGAACCGGGACCTTAGCATTGAAAATCCCAAAGTCATGAAACGCGACATGCCTTTGGTGTGAAACATCGACATTTCAGCATATCGGGGTTCAACATTTCTGAAATCCTAATGACAAGGAGTCGGGGCACTTTTCATTGAAAACCCTAAAGTCACGAAACACGAAGTGTCATCAGAGTGGAATTTTGGCATTTCAGCTTTCCAAGGTCAATGAAGTAGAGGAGACAAGTGATTTTTGGAACTGAGAGTTTCAAACTCCCGGTACGCGAAATCCCAAAAAAGGGTTTCTATTTCGGAATTCGAGAATTGGCGCAACGAGTGAGTTGGGATCGAGAATCATGAACTCTTGATAAGCGGAGTCCCGAAAGTCCATTGATCGCGCATTCCATGGGACGTTGAGCTCATTTCGGTATTCCGGCATTTTGAAATTCAAGGAATCATAAGGCAAGAGGAACGATTGTTGGTTCATTCACTCAAGTCCCAAAAATCCGAATTTAGTGGTAACAGGTGGTGTGCATTGGAGCGGTCAAACCTCATTGACAATTCACATTTTGGCATTTTTCAAGATCTGTGGGATATATCGGGACTCTCCAAATCCCAAAACCCGAAGTCCTTTGTGGCTCAAACAAAGGGTTTGATTAACACTTGGCGTGATTTTAGTGAAGATCATGTGTGGATGTCGACCTGAGGGCAGGGGGTCTACGTCAAATTTATAAAGGGGTATGCATATATCACTGTGCCAATGGAAAATTTTCTAAGGAAAGACACAAAGTTACAGTGAAATGAGGATTGTCGGGATGGTCTAGATACCCTATAAGAGAAGATGGTAACCGTGCCAATACTAGTATTCCTGGATTGGGAAAAGACATTCTACGTACATGTAGATGCATCAACCATAGCACTTGGAGCTATTCTGGAACAACCAGGAGCAGGAGAATTGAACCATCCTATATCATTTTCTAGTAGAAAACTGTCAAAATCGAAGAAGAACTACAATACCACAGAGAGGGAAGGTTTAGTTATTGTCTATGCGCTTCATAAATTCAAGCATTATTTATTGGGGAAACTTTGCAATATGTTCATAGACCATTCAATGCTCAAATACCTCATCAAAAATCTAGTGATGGGGGGGAAAATTTGTAGATGGTCATTATTGTTTCAAGAATTTGACTTTGAAGTGATAGTCAAAAAAGGAAAGTTGAACGCAGGACCTGATCACCTGTTGCGGATTACTAATGGGGAGGAACCTATGAATATAGAGGACAACTTTCTCGATGCACAATTATTTTTGTCTCGTATAGCCAATGAATACTTTTCATAAATCATCCAGTACTTGATTACAGGGACTACACCACAGGAATACAACATTGTGTAGAAGAAAAATATGGTAGTTAAGGCTGCAGATTACCTATTGATTATAGGACACTTATACAAAATGGGTGCAGATAGTATCTTGAGAAGATGTGTGTTGGAACATGAAAGACCAAGGATCTTATCAGAATACCATGAGAGAATAGCAGGAGGAAATTATGCAGGAAAATCTATCGCATAGAAGGTACTGTGCACAGGACTATGGTGGTCAACCATGCATAAAGACTCAAAGGACAACTACCAGAAATGTGATCTATGTTAGAGGTTTGGTAAACTGAATAAAAGGGACGATATGCCCCTCAAACCACAAGTAACCTTCCAAGTATTTGAAAAATGGGCAATATATTTTTTGGGTCCAATTAACCCACCAACAAAAAGGTTAGGAGTGAGGTACATTACCATTACAATAGAATACTCGACAAGATTGGCAGAAGCAACACTAGTAAAATATTGCAGCACAGAGACAACAACACACTTCCTGTTTGAGAAAGTTATCACTAGATTTGGTTTCCCGAGGATTTTGATGAGTGACCAAAGCACTCACTTTATTAAAAATACTATTAAGGCGATGACTGCAGAATTCGAAGTTCGTCAACAAAAGAGTACACCATATCATCCTCAAGCAAATGGAACAGTGAAAGCCCTTAACAAAATCCTTGAAAATTCACTGACGAAAAAATACAACGTGAATAGGGATGATTGGGACTTGAAGAAACCAGCAGTATTATGGGCATACAGGACCACATTCAAGAAATTGGCAGGACAGACGCCATCTAGATTGGTCAATTTTTGGATCTTTAGTGGAGTAGAAGGAGGAGTGGTATTTACTGGTTTAGTGCGAGGAATAAAGGAGGGTTTCCGGTTTTGAGAAGAGACAACTTGTTGTTCTTCCTTAGATCTTTTAGTAGCCTCCACCCAACTCTGAAGCCATGCCATGAGGACATGGGCATGAATCTCATCCTTGAGGCCACAGATAAAACATTCTCGAAAAAAAACATCAGACATGCCCTCTGTACAAAAATCCAATCGCTCAAAAGCAGCTATAAATTCTTCTATTGTTCCAGATTGTTTCAACTTTGTCGAATGACCTAGATGGTTGGTGTCAGTGTCAAAGCGTTCATAAATCTCTACCACAAAGTGTGTCCAAGAAACATGGCCTTGGTGGGAAGTGTTGGCACTCGGTAAATTTCCTAGAGGTTGAAGCAGAAGAAATATACAAAGGTAACTTTATCCAACCGCTTTTAAAGCTGGGATCTAGCCCTTCCAACTTCAGAGACGAATCTCTCTATATGATTTATCTTTGTTTATAATTTTAGATAATAGGCTAGGTAAAGAAACAGGTGGGTTTTGTTGTCAAAGTGTATTTTGAATTGGTTGAGATAGTCTACACCTCCATTGGGCTATGGGGTCTGTGTTATAATAAACATGAGATATAAACAAGAAACATAAAGGAATACTTCTACAGGGAGAGATAATATGCTCACTAGATCTTTAATAGCTTAAATGATGGATAGAAGAAAAGATGAGAAAGATATATTCAACTAAGAAGCAGTTAAGAATTCCTTAATTGAAAACACCAGAAGATAAACACTAAAATCTTTAAAGTCAGAAATAGGGTATACAAGATAAATCCTACAACATACGTTACTCTTAAAGATTAGTTTCAGAAAACAATATGATCACAAAGCAAGAATAACATTCAACTTAGAAAATAAACATCACCAGTGAATACACGCAAGAATCCTGTAAAAGTGACTCCTTTTTATTAATGGTAGATTTCTTCAAAAATGTTACAGTCTGATAGCCTCAGGGTGTAAAGATCAACAACCCTCTATACTTTGAAAGGTGAAGTATTTATAATTCAAATTACAAACGTTCCTATCATAACTGATTAGGACGTGCTCATTCTATTTTAAGCCTAACTAATTTAACTAATCAAACTGATTGATGACTTGGTACAACTACATGCGGAATTTCTGGAGTAGGCCATTGGTGAGGTTCTTTCACAACCTCTTCTAACTGGATAGGTGACTGGACCTAGATAGCTCATCTGCTAATCGAGCAAATCACAGAGTTCCTCCCATCTGAGATG
>SNQJ01S0139937.1:1116-25139 GCA_010110895.2 Picea sitchensis | reverse complement strand
TGCGTAACCCCTGTGTGAGAGGGGGATCCCAGGCAGACTTATACGATAACTGGATTTACTCTCCCTAACTCAGGATGATAGTGTTTTTTTTGGAAACTTTGGAGAGTTATGCTCACAGCCCTAATCCAAAGTACTAAGCCTAATCTAATATTGGTGGAGGATCCTAGAAAAGAAAAAGTTCTAGATAACTTTTAATTAGTGTTGATTTTTATGGTTTTTCTTTACCCAAAGGGGTGCATGGAAGTGAAACAAATGGAATTATGACTCAGACCCAAAGAATGCATCAAATATGATAAGAAGTCATTTCCTTTCGATGAATATCTATCTAAGGGAGAGAGAAAGTTCTTTTCACTAACAAACACAAATACAGAGTGTCCTCAAACAATTCTTTTTCCCAATCAAATCCTGATGTAATGCTAAAACTTTTAAATGCCTTCTAATATGCACAATCAATCATAAATATGTCTTTTATTGTTTGCGTATGAATGATGATCAATACAACACAATGTTCGTCTTGCTAATTATATTTCTTATATGAATGCGAACCAAACTAGCACAAGCAAAAGTCACACAAACAATACACCCTTCATAGCAATCGAAACGAAAAGAAAAAGAAAAGAGACAATCAAAGAAAATAAAAACAAACTTCACACCCAAAAACAAAAGTTGAAGAACAATGACCTTGACTGAAATTGAGATGAAGAGGTCTATAGGCCTTTGATGACCTTCACCAGGGTCTTTACTCAGCCGATGAGGAGGAAAAACAATGCATGGGTTTCAAACTTCGCTCAACAGGAAAAACTCAATGAAAATAGTGAAGAAGGCTATGAGATCCAATTAACAAGGTGTTTATTCTTCAAAAAGACAGATGTCAACGCTGAAAAGGGAAGACAAATTGAATCACTAGGTCACTCAGCAAAAGAGACACAGAGGCAAACCCTGAAAAAGGAAGTTCTGGAGGGTTTGTGGGCCAAAAAGAGGCTGGCGCTCTGTTGCCAAAGGCAAGGAGCATTATAGCGCTCTGTGCATAGGTATGGGGGAGCACTGGCGCTTTGTTAACACTAGGACAGGGGCGCCAGGGTCTAAAACTCCCAAAAATGTCAAAAAATTCCAAAAATTGAAATTCAAACTCGACAATTATGCTGAGTACAATGGGACAAGGAGCCAATCATCTCATGAAACCAATCAAAAAAGGAGTGAACCAGGTCTGAAACAATCAAGGGATGGAACAAGGTCAATGAGGAGAAAAATCAAAACAAGAAGTTTCGATTTGAGGCTATCTCCCCAGTTGAGTCGCCAGTTTCTATTGTAGGAAAATCTCTCTATGGACAGGTAGATTGCCTCTACGAGCTTGACCTTAACTCTAGACAGAAAATGCTTAACATGGACACTGACTTCCTTTCAAATCCATCTAAACTAACACATGAGAAGGAAGGATGATAGAAGTACCTTTTATCGACGTTTGTCCCTGCATGCTCCGAGTTGCGCTCCATTCCTTTGCTCCTCGCTGAGTTCTGTGGACAAAGAAAGATACGACCACTTCCTACTCTATTGATGTTAGCTTGAAAACATATCTATCAATAAATGATAAGTTCATGTGACATTAGACACAAACTATAAAGAAACAGGCCAAGCGTGTCATATTGATGATAAAAACGACAACAGTACTTACAATCGTAGATGAGAATGCGGCAACTTCGTCAAGTCCTCTTCGTCTAACCCTTGCCTGAAAGATCCACGACCTGGATAACAAAAGCTTCACTGATCACTCTCCTTTGGCTGACTGTGAGTTTCCTCCAAGTTCATAAGTTTCATATCTTCAGTTCTTCCCCCTTTCACCATCATAGAGCTTGTTTATATAGGTTAAGAAGAGATTAACCTCTTGAGTTATCTTTCGAACAAGTTGGGAACCTTCTCCTTAGATCAGGGATCTCTTGATGAAACCAAGAATTCGAATGCAACTTCCTCCTAATCTCGAAAGATCCTCCCCTTATTCTCCTCGACGGGCCAACTACTGCCTCAGATTAGGCAGCGCTCTCTTAGAAGGGTCATCAGAGCGCTGTAGCGCTCCCTGGTAAGATTTGGAGGGGTGCCAGCGCTCTCAAGATGAGCAACGCTCCTTCAGAGGGGGCTGGGGAGCGTTATAACGCTCCCTGAAGCCTTGGAGGGGAGCGCCAGCGCTTCTACGGCTGAAATGGGGGAGCGCTCCTCTTCCAAACCTCTATTTCAGGGTTCTCTTCAGGTGTCAAGAGTTATTTGACTTCAGTAAACCAATTCTTCTTCTTCAAATCAAGCATATGAGATGTTATAAGTGTCTCCTTAGTGTCACCGGCATGGTATTATATCTGAACATCATTTGCGACACTTGTGACCAACTTGCGACACTTGTGAAAGTTGTAAGGAAGATGTGACACTTATGACAATTGAGAGGAACATTCGACACTTATCCAGCTGAGTAATTTTTCCGTGTAAAAATATTGAGATCCAGGGAATGCATGGTTGGGAACATATGAATAATTATTACTACCCTCTATGAGATGTAGGAGAGGATGTGATGATTGTTGACAATGTGGAGACATGAGGCAAATTTTCTTGTTATGTGCTGTACAATATCTAATTGACTTGTCAGGATTTCAGTGTATCCACCACCTGCGTGAGATATTATCCTTCATGCCTTTGTTCAAAACCCACGTCCCTTTTCCAATGGTTTGACACTATTTTGAAAACAAGGAAAAACACATGAAATTTGGATGACCTCATGCTTACATCACCATGGACCCATGGAAACGTGGTGGCTTCATATTGGTCCATGTAAGCACTGAAGTGTCTTCAGGGACTCAACCTATGTGTATTTTCATGAGGCATGGCATCTAGAGTCTTAGTGGGTTCCTCCTTGTACCAATGGCGATATTTGATAGGTCAAAAAATATGCAGCATTGATGTGTCAGGATGCCATCAATGATTTTGGTGTCTAGATGGACTGCTGGATTGGCTCTAGGTGGAATTGAGTGGTCAGATGTAAATGTGTTGATTTGGTAGATAAAACAACCTAGCAGAACCAAAATACCACTATCACAACACTAGGAAGTGGTTTTGATATCCGTATTTCCACCATGCGACACCATCCATTCTTCAACACATGGCTTTCGAAACCACCCTCGAACCCCAATTGCATGCTACCTCCCTACATATTTCCCATGTGACATGCACCTTTAATCATCAATTAGGCTCACTTGTGACCATTATATGATTGGGCCCACACTTTCGCCAACACTTCCTCCTTAAGTCTTCGTCTCATGAATAAGATTTATTTTTTGAAGGGGCTTAAGCCTGTTTAAAGCGCGCTTAGCTCCTTTATGCTCTCGATAAGTGCCCAAGTGTCTAAATTTGAGCCTTGGGCCCTTAGGGCTTGATTTTATGATGATTCTTTTGGGGAAAATTGAGTGTATGATGAATTCTCTCGATCTATGAGCTCTATATACATATCTTTAGCCTACGATTCTTCAATTTTGGCCTTGTTATCACAAAAACATTTCTCATATAAATACAAACAGTGGATGAAGAAAAAAACAACATAGATACAAAATACTTCCAACATTTACAGAATCAAATCTAGCAAGATGACCAAAACTATGCAGAAAACCCATAAAGTTGTGTGCACTTCCAAGAAAGTCAGTGTGCGCACATCCATGTGGGCCAAAACAAATCCAAACACGCAAAGTGTGTGGCTCGCGTGATTGTCCATGAAGAAACCCATATGGATGTGGAATCAATGCATTTATGAATTTGGTTGGGCCTCAACCACTTCTAGGGTGATGTAATTCAAGACAAGACCCCAAGATCAACCCAAAATCTTGCCTTGGGATGACTGGAAAGATGGGATGTACCTCAACGGGTCCTCCCATTCACACTTGGAGTAAGTTATCAAATACATTATTATGATTCTATAAATAGAGGGACATTATATGGACAATAGAAGAAGTTCATAGAATTGTTATGCTGTCCAAATACTCTTGGAGAAGCCATTTTTTCTCTTAAGAATAGCTTCAAAAAGTATAGCATAGGGAAATATTTTCACCTCTTGAGAAGCTTTTCAATAGAGTTCTTCACCATTGTAATTAAAAATAGGAGAGAAATAAATCTACTTTGAGGGATTCAAGAGACCTCCCTAGGAGGAATATGGGATTCATAAATCCCATATTTCTCCTCTTGGTGTTCTCAATTTCAAATATCATTCTGTATTGGGTAACCATTCTTTGTGTTCAATTTCATGCATCTTTTGTTAATGTTAGCTTAATTTAGCTTACATTGTTTGTGTTAGAAAAATAGGATCGCAGAGCAATAAAATAAAACAAATGTGGAAATAAAACACAGAAGATAAAAAATACAATAGAGACACATATATATGTGGTTCACCTAGTGTCTCCTCTCTCAGAATACAATATTCACGATAATACACAACCACAATAAAATTCCCGCATAATAGAGGGTTTCCTTCTAGGGAAAAAAACCCTAAAAATAACTTCTACCGTCATATCTGTGACCTTATAATGAACGGTCTAGATTGACTATGAAATTAAAATATTTTACAAGGAAATGTTTCCCCCTCTAGACCCCCCTGACGACAGTTGTGGGGGGAAAGCCCCCCCACACCCCCCCGTTAGGGAATGGGGTCCAAGCATGGCTGAAACAAGCATCTGAATCAAGAAGATAATCAGGCTCCACAACCAACAATTTTTCAGTCCTATCTTGCTTTATTTCTTGTTTTCTAGTTTGTGGGTTCACTAACCTACTAACCATTATTCTGTATTGCTTTGTTGGCTTACCAAGGAAATAAAAGGGGTCTCTTTTTTCTCACCCTTTTGATCAAAATATCCAAACATATTGTCAACCATACTAGATATAGGAATCCATATTCCTCCTCAAGTAGGCTATTGGAGTTTTTATTCTCACTTTCAGGTGTTTTCAGGGTCAAAACCGGCCTACCCTACCCTTCAGATACTGCAATTCAGCCATGTGTTGGATGAATTCATTTCAAATTTTTGGCCTACAATTTCTCTATGTGTGCACGAGTTTGAGCAGAACAAATGCACTGACCGCGCGACTTTTTTACCGAAAAACTCGCACAGTCAGCATGATTTTCAGGCCAAAACCCCTGGGGATCCGCACTTTGTAAAATACACATAAAGAAGACTTGGGGTTAATTATTTCATAGATACTTAGACACACATAGAAATCTAGGGGGACTAAAAAGAACCATAACATATTTTGTTTCCTTGGTTTCCACGTGGATGGCTTAAGTTTAACATTTTAATTTCAAACATTGAAAACTTTCCTCTTACAAAACATCACATTAAAATCGGGACTAGAATACTATTTGGACAATCTTGGAGTATGCTCTTTCATCACACCCTTATTTGATGTTGGAAATCAGAAGAAGAGATTTATCAAAGAAACCTTCATCTCCCTTTAAAATCAATCATTTTAGGAGAGGCCAATACCTCTTAGTTTTCTCATTTTTTGCAACTAAATTAAATCATTTTAGGAGAGGCCAATACCTTTTAGTTTTCTTATTGAAACACAATCTAAACGGTTTGTAAGGGCCCACACATGCCCTTATGTGCATAATCTTAGGATAGTTTCAAATTTCTAGAGAGAAAAACCTAGGAAGTTTAAGGATTTTGTAAGGGCCTATACATGCCCACATGGCTACAATCTAGGATGGTTTCAAATCTTTCTTAGATTAAATAACATTCTAGGGAGATTAAAATCTCAAGAGTAAGGATTCACATGTCCACCATGCTAGTTACTTAGGGATTTTGCAAATTTTGAAAGGACTGTTCGTGCAACATAGTAAGTTAGAAATAAGCAAGATTTATAAGGGACCAACCGATGTCCAGATGTTAAAACTTGGCTCAATAACTTATTAAAATTCATCACATACTTGAATGTTTTTTTAAATACTTGAAACCATAGTATGCTCTTCTCCTCGCACCCATAAGCGATCTGGGAGAATCAAAAGGGATTCATTTGTTTGAAAAAATATTTTTCTCACACCACTCTTAATCAACGAGGTTGGCCCATGACTCCAACCTCACAACACACTTTGACATCCTAAAAGAAACCATTAAAAACACATCTTTAACCTCCATAGGAGGAACACAAAAAGAAAATGGTAGTCTAAGTTACGATTTTGGGGATAGGTATCCAAATAATTCCCCATCATCATATTTTCATCAAAACTTAGAAAGTTGTGAAATAGGGTACTAAAATCCTCCCAATAAAGCATTCCTACAACATAAGGTAGGGAGAAACCTATGAAGGATCAAAGGCCGAGGTCCAGTTGTTCTATGCGAGCCTCCTTGGGTCACCCAACCCTTGGAACACATCCAATTTGTGACCGATTTTTGAAGTCAAAAATCTAAATTCCATGATTGATCGAGGTAAGTTAGTGGGAAAGTCTACGTTGTATCTACCCAAGTGGTGGTTGTGGGCTGAGATTTCACCTTAACTAAGATTTTTAATGACTGTTGGGAAATATTGCCAGTCCTTTCAATATACACCCCTTTCACCCCTCATTATAACTGATTATTCAAACCTTCACTAGCTACTCTTCTAGTGGATTCATGCCCCACAATTGAGTTCTTTTGGAAGGCCCAATGCTTTTTGAGAGGAAGGACGATAAATATATTAGTACACGAGCATTTTGTTTTATTATTCCACGTGGATAAATAACCATTGACCATCTTACATTGTTACTTTTTTATGTATGATTACCATTGTTTGACTACATACAGTTGTCAAAAACATTGTTGAGATAGTCCACATTTACCGAAGCACTTGTTCATTTATTCTTCTCACTACCACTTGCACACATATACATATAGTCTAGAATCACAGGGGAACGACAACATCCCCGTTGTTCTATACATTTGAGAAATCTCCCTCCAATATTTGGAGGTGTTCCTAGTTTGGCTGACACATCATCATAAATATCACACACCAGTATGTGCCATGGTCCTCAGATCAACCTTACTGGGCACCAATACCCAAAACAATCCACCCATTTAGTAGCCCTTCCTCTTCAGTAATTGGATCTCAAACCATAAACCACCATGGAAGGACCACAAAACCTACCATATATAACCCCACCTAGGACAAACTTGGGCCCACTCTCCTAGTTATATTGGTCATCCACCACTCACAAGGAGTAAGAAGAGAAACAACCAGTTTTAACACCCATGGCATGGGGGAAATTCTTGTATAGATGGGGGCACTCATAGTTCCCACCAAAAATACAATCAAATCAAGCATATATGTACCACCCATACATGGACTAATCACCCTTTCGCATTTTGTGAGCTCTATGGTTACCCACCCCATCAGTGCTCTGAATTCATTCCATAGCTAGTCCAAGTAACTCATTTGGCACGCATGCAACATAATAAACTTAGAATTTATCCTTACACTACTTCGAATTTACTCTTCCCCCAACATGTACCCATTACTCCATCAGGTGAGGTTCCATGCACCTCGACATCATTTGTTACCCCTCTCATCGATAACCCCCCGTCACACCCAATCTACCTCAGGACTGAGGCTCAACCATGTAGACTTGGGGGCACCCCTTCCACCTCTACTACCAAAATGTATACTAGAGCCTATCCTTGTCAGGAAAATGGAAGTTTATACCCACACCCATCATATGACATCACCCTTGATTGGGATCAACTTATCCAAGCACAACTGCCATCTTCTACCCCATTTCAAATATGGGTCATCGTTAAAAACTGTATAGTTTGTCGGTGTATAATAAATGATGATGGGGCATCCTCATGTATTATGTCCTCACCATATTGGACAGAACTAGGCTCCCCTACTCTTATCTCATCGATGATTGAATTAATAGCCTTTGATGGTAGACTCTGTTCCCCCTTAGGAATCTTACCTAATCTCCCCATTGAGTTAGGTGGTAAGACAATTTTGATCAATGTTTCTGTCATGGATGGTACGATGGATTAAAATATTATCCTGGGCTGTGATTTCATATATTCCATGAGTGCTGTGGTGTCTTCACTCTTTTGAGTCCCGATATTCCCACATGAGGGATGAATCATCATAATTGATCAACTCTCCTACACTCATCCCCCCCCACAGGATTCTCAAAATAATATCTCACATCATGTTTCTCACATTGAGTCTATGCCCTATGTGTCCATTGCCACTAGTCATGCAACATACACTCCCCTTAAAAATAATCCCATGAATCTAGAACCACCTGCTCACCACTTGGGATTGGAGGCTAGGCATATTCATTCACCCTTGGGGAAATCCATGCATGTTTCTTCCCCCAATCCAAAAATAAACCATGAAATATATGTTACAAGGAAAATCTCTCTATGGCTAGGGTGAACCACAATAGACGGGAATGACTGCAGAAATCAACTCTATCCCAACAATATGCTATAAAAACCAATGTGCAAGGGAGATAACAAAGAGGCCTACCTCGTCCAGATATTCAATGATGTCCACCGTTGAGCACTTTGACCCAAAGCTATATATACCCGCAACAAGTTCTCAACAAACAAGAAAAAACAAGCATATGGTGGCAATATAAAAGGTTAGCACATTAGATAGCATAATCCATCAATATACATAACAAATATTCCCATGGATAATAATTCATATATTTTCAAGACATCAATTGGATGGAAAGAGAGTATTTCTATTAATAAATGATCAGCAGAAGTGAAAATATTACAGACTTCCGTGTCGGCAAGGTTCAGAACCGAGAAACTAAGTTCCTTCCAGTTGGGCCTCCACCACTTCAATCCTCCACTAAAGGAAAGCTCATAGAAGGGAGACAATGGGGTTCTCCATCAATAGGGGAAGAGCTTGGGGGATGAACACTGTGTTCAGACTTAAAGGACAAAGGGATGCATAATCAATATGAAGTAAATAATTTCTCCAGAGTAACTTTTCTCTCAAAGTTGAATTCCTTCTCCTTTTCCATAGCTAGGAATTGGACTCTTTATAGCCTTCAAAATGGAATTGAAGGGCCGAGTCAAAACATTTCTAGTATATGGAAGGCCAAGGATCAGAGATTTCCTGTCGTGACATAGAAACCCAAGATTTAATTTTGATTTTTTGGCACAAGTCCTGATGTATGCGGGCTATAGTGGATCTACCTACGTATACGCTTGCTATATAAGGTGCAAGATGCGTACAAGTGGAAAAATTTGTATTTTTGTCTCCTGATTATATCAACAGGGAAAGTAAGTCTACATAGGGAAACAGAATAAGGCCCTCTCTGCAAGATTGCATAGGGTGAGGCAAATCTTTCTCTAATAGATGCCCTCTAATGTGTGAGGTCAGAGGAGTATCTGCGATGGATGAAATACATTATAAATAACCCAGAAGTGGAGTGGTAGAGAACCAGCTAGACGAACTCAGTTGCTCATTACATTCTGCACTGACTTTGCATACATGGATACCAAAAATACACTGTAGATCCATGTGAAAATATACCAAACAAGTGTTTGTAGTCATGAATAGGAAAATACAAATGCGGTTAGATGCCAATAGCTGTCATAGTCACGAACAAGGCCCAATAGAACTAGTCTCAAAATCAATTTGAAGATATTTGTATACCATGAAGTACAATCTGATCTCCTGTAATCACTGAAGTCATATAGGTACTGGTCCAATGAAAAGGAAGCAACAACTCTGGAAATATGTGGCCACATAGTGATGTCTTCAAGTCTTCTACACAATCCGCCAAAGGTGCAAGTCTACATCATGTGAATAAAGGAGTTGAGGTCGAAAACAATGAGACATAGTTTGATTATCGGTCATTGATGTATACCGTTAACAAATGCGAGACAACCTACCGATAATGAAAGTAGGTATCAATGCACTGAGTGCATTCTTACAAGTGTGAATAAAGGAGTCAGGGTCGAACACCTGAAGAATCGATCGATCACGAGACATTGATGTATTCCCAACTGTCGATGGTGAGAGAGCTTGCCACTGATGATTGCAAGCTTCAAGGTACTCGTAAGACTCTAGATCCTGTTTCTAGAATAAATTATTTGAAGTCAATGGAAAGAGATTTGCTAAAAGGAGAGAATTAAGGCATCTCTCATCAATCAACATGAGGTACAAAGCAGGAGCTTCATGATTTGGTGGAAATTGGACGAAGAACATGTTCACGAACCAACGACCCTGTGTGTTTTTTGCGTGTGCCAAGTGCAAGCGATACACAAAAAAGACCCTCTGAATAGAAGCCAATGATGAAAACTACTGGCAAAGGCGACGAAACCACCAATAAGGCTAATGGCCTCCAAGTCACTACATGAATCCCAATGTGTGAATATATTTCTTGCTGTTGAACACAAGGGAAACCACCCAGTCAACGATTGATGATGAAATGATGATTGTTGGGTTCAAGGTTACCTACCAATGATGAAAGTAGGGCCATGGTGCATGATAGGACTACATTATCATGTGATTCTGAGACAAACTGAGGGTATGAACAACATGCAAAGTCAAGAGTTCTGAGGAGTGGCCGACAGAGGTTGATAGACTTCCTTTGAACAAGAGCATGAGACATATGGAGGACTCAGGCATCATAGAGCCAATGATGAAACCACGAGATGCAGGGGGCATCAATGAAATTCTCTATAGGGACTGGAAGAGTAACCAGTTGGTAGAGAAGACTCTGTAACGAGCTCAAATTCCTAAGGCCATGCTAATACCAAAATTATGATGATGAATGGACTCAATAACTTTGTGCTCTGTTCAAAGGCAACACGTTTGCTACTGATACAAGATAATATTCCATTTCCGCCCGTATTTTTTTTTTTTTCATAGACAAATGAATGCTATGATATAGAGGAGGAAATGAGTGTCACAAGTAAGAAAAATTACTAGTTCCAACAATGGAACATACCTATGCTCAATGCAGGGAAGTGCATGCGTGATATGGACACTCAGGGGAATGTTCCCTCCTAGGTATAGGGTGTCAAATTGTGAAGGATATAAACAAGGCTCTACTTGGTGGAGGATGCAAAACTGCTGAGGCAAACGTTTTATAACGCAAAGCGAGAACTGGCTATAGGCTCAATACTGCAAGCAAGGGCATGGGATGCAGTCACAACTTAACACCCAAAAATGTCCTTTTTTATGTCTTTTAGTCTACTTGGTGTAAAAAAGGGATAAACTTGTGCCAAATAGACATCTTTTCAAAACCAATTTTACGAGTGTGAAAGAGACAAGTTCACTTGGAAATCTTTTCACTTTTTGATAACGAGTCAAAAAAGAGCTTAACTAAGACTCATGACCTTTCAAGTCCAATTTAACAAGTGTGAAAGGGACAAATCACTCGACAATATTTTCGCTTGTTGGCCCTTGACCAAGTTTTGTGGAGACATTGGTCTTGTTTGACCACTTTTGGGACTTCTACAGGCTGGTCGAATATGGAGCGCCCAGACAGAGCGAAGATCGCAGGATATCATTGGTTTTGTGGGCTTGTGGACCCAACAAATGGTTTTAGGGTTTATGTAATGAGTATGGGGTGTCGGCCCATGGGTTTACCCATGTTTAGGCCTCTTTGTAAATGTATAAATAAGTAGATAAGTGATGTGAGAAGTAGATCTGGTATTGTCTATGTGCATATCATGTTTGGCTTAGTGCAAGGGATTGTAAGTTGCTTTGTGCGATCTGGTTGTGTAAAGTAAGGCTTTGTGCTATTAAGGATTTGGCTCTATGCCTTGAATTGATTTTGAGGAAGGTGGATCTAGTGCGTTGTGCGTAGATCAGCTATCCACTGCGGAGCTAGGATCAGTGGCTTTGTGCACATGAACAAACGAATGCAATAAGCTTGAAGACTAATAAAGAAGAAGAAGAAGAAGTTGGTGGACATAGTCCCACACTGGGGTGAACCACGTATATCATGTGTTGATGTTATTTGTGCGATGTTGATTATGTGGTTATTTTCTTAGTGCTCTTGATGTTATGTATAATGAATGCATCTAATGTTGTATCTTAGTGCTTAATGATGTGAATGAATTACAGATTTGAGCTAATTTTGTGTGCTAAGTGATTGGAAGTGTTAGATCTTGATTATTACTGTGATAAGGGTTAAATCTGCGATGTAAATGAGGATCATAATCTAATGAATATTGTTGGATAAGTTCTCTATTAAGTATTGTAATCATAGATCTGTGTCCCAGCTTGGTTGTACACACTTAAGTCCTACAACCCCCCTGCCTCTACCTCGGGTGAGACTTCATCTGTTTCACAGGTGTTGTCGAAAGGGGTGGTAGTTAGGGTTTTTTTGGTTCACTATTGAAGCATTGAACCCTAGGTTTGTCCCTATGCCAACAAATGGTTTCGTTGTCGGGACCTGAAACTGTGACTGCTGGGAATTGAAGAAAAGAGAAAGCTCTATGCGTATATCTGTTGCTGTAGTGCAGAATATTCTACTTAACTTGCGAAGCTCTGTGCTAAGAAAGAAACCAGATCTGAAAGAAGGAGGTAATATATTAAAGATTTGTGCTCTGGTAAAGGTAAGATAAGTGGAAAATTTTTCTTGCAAAGTATGAATCTAGGTATGTTTGATAGATTTTGTTCTATCCTAAATGTTAGGGCATAGTTAGAAGAAAGAGTTGATCGGAATAAATTTGATAGAAATAGAGAAAAATATGTTATTCCTGTGCATAGAAAGAATTTTTGGACTAATAAGTGGATGCAGGAACCTATAAAGAATTTTTTCAGATATCAGGTACAACAATGTGATCCCAGTACGCAGAATAAGAGAGGCTGGGGCTCATTTAAAAGAAAGGGAGGATTGACACTGTGTTATAATTGCAAAAGATTGGGACATCTTTCTAAGGAATGCCCTGGTATAGGTCCTATTTGTCTTTTTTGTAAATCCATTGGTCATGAGGTTGAGGATTGTCCAAGAATGATTGCTAAAGTTGAAAATATGAACAAGAGACAAGAAAACTATAATGAAGGTCAAGAGATTGAGAATCATATAGAAAAAGTGTCAGAGACTATGTTAATACAATTAAAAGAAGAAATGGATGATCACAGAGACATCAGTTTACCAAATATCCTCAAAGAATAACAATGCATAGATACAAGGATAGAAGACTATGACATAGAATGTGTGTTAGATGAAGAAACACATGTGAAGATTATGCCATAAAGCACTTGGGAAATTTTGTTAAAGCCTGCTATGATACCTTCATTGGGAAGGATAGGATTGTTTAAAGGGAAGATGATAACCCTATGTGGAAGATTTACTTATATACCTATGATTTTTCATGAAACGTCAACAGAAGAGGACTTTGAAGTTATTCGGTTTGTTGAGAACAACACCCATTTCCCTCTTTTATTAGGAAATAATTGGATTGAGAAGGATCAGATTAGAAGGCAACCAGAGGAGGAAGCTACATAAAAGAAAAAGAAAGAACTAAGGGATTTCATAGCTCAAAGAATAGATCGACTAATAGAAGAACAAGAGGTTGAGTCGAAGCAGTAGAATGAAAGAGAAGTAGGTGTCAACTTTGAAAGAGTGCAAGAAGGTTTAAATGACCTATCCATGCAAGAAGAAAGTATGTCTACCCAGGACCTAGTAAGAAAAGAGGTATTACCTTTGAACCCTTGGAAAGAATATCAACAAAGCAAAGTCACTATGCTAAGAAGAGATAAGAATAAGAATGGAAAGAGGAATCTAGAGACTCAGATCACAGGAAAAAAGGCAAGGAAGCTCAGTAATAAGAAATCCAAGTTAGAAAAACTATGGGAAATTCTAGAAAAGACTTTGCAGGAGACAGATCTGCAGAACTTGAACCTCACAAGAATAGTAGAACAATGCAGAATGGGACTTCACCATGACGAAGCCATATGGCCATTAGAATGACGCTTTGGAATGGCTAGAAACATAGTTATTGCTGGAAAGATTGCCATTGGACCTTTGAGACCGCGCCATAACGGACATATTCATATTGATTGAGGCATTCCTACCCATTGGAGGAATCTGTTACGACGTTTCTTATTTAACATGTCAGACACTGCATCGGGACCACTTTTTGCAAATTGATATATCCGAGATAACATAGAATCAATTGCATATCACACTGAGATTTCTAGACCTCGCAACCTATCTGAGTATCTTATTTGTCCATTTGCCTAGCCGATTTATTTCATTACAGGTGTGAATGTCAGGAGAACATAGCACGTTAGAAAAGTCAGTGGAAGAGATACTTGTAGACCTCATGACTGAGAGATTCATGTCTGTGGAAATATAGGCATCGTCGACTGGTAGATTACAAGCATCCCCATCGACTGGATGACATTATGGCAGCACTGTTGAGAAACTAAGCAAGTGAAGCAGATCCCATCGTTATTTCTGGACTACATCCTGCCTCTGGCTGGTGTGATTAACTGTGACAACATCCCACGAGATTTTGAGTACACGCTAATCACTGCGTACATCCTGAAGGGGATACACGTATTTGAACCTTAGTTAGGACACATCCCAACACTAAATAAAAACAAATTCAACCTCAGATATAGGAAGAACTATGTGATACTCACACTGCATAGGTATTTGATGAAGACGACTAGGAAGAAGCTGCACATAGTCTCCCAACCGTGGATAAAGGAGCTCGTGCAATAAACAATCTTGAATGTAATGAAGATCCCCCGCTTTGATTGACATCAAGAGGTTAATGCTTGCGTTAAAATCCTCCTATCATGCTACCATGGAGGGTATCTGTGGCTTGATAGGTGCGTCACTGTGGATCTGACGGTGATCCAAATCATCACAGGACTAAGCATGCAGGGACTAGACCCTCACTAGTTCTACCTAGGGAAGACTTCACATTGCTCCCTGACACAACGCATAAAGGAAGACTATGGAGATGTATAAAAGGGAAAGCAAGGATACAAGGTAGCCTCCATCCAGGATGGCGCAGTGTGCCTATCTTGTCAGATTATAGATGGTAATCTCGTCCGAAAGAACCGCCCGATGCAGGTCACTGGATTTGTAGTAGACATCGTAAGGAAGTGCGTAGAAGTCATGCAAATGAACTGGGCAAGTTACCTCGTCAATGAGATGGAGAAGGACTGCCACGAAGTGCAAGAACAAGAATATGAGTTTCATTTTAGTTGGCTACTGATATTGATTGCATTTGTCACTTGGAAAATATCGAAAGGAGAAACCTTCCCAGAAGTTGAGCCATCAGAGTCATTGGTCACAAGGTTCTCCACCTTTTGGTATACAAGTGATATGGCAAAGAAGTGGCAATCAAATGTGGTGTTCCATGCTTACCACCTACAACTGAAGCACACCATTAAATCATTTCCATGAATGACCTCGAAAACTTTGCATAGTACAGGCCTCTAGCAAAGTTCCACGCAGATCGACACTTTATCTACATCACTTCGTGCATAGATGAAAGTAAGGAGGAGCCGTAGTCCTATTACAAGATGACCGACGAAGAGATGGAGGAGATCACCAAAGAATGGCCAGTAGAGTTCCTCGTACAGATGGAAGATGAAAAGATCTTCGACCCCAATATCATAGGCAGTCCATTAGTCACCCGGGTCGAACATGATGGACAGGCTAGCGAGAAGAAAAAGAAGAAAAAGGGGGAAGTCCAAAACATAGAAACTGATGGGGAGGATAACGCATCAGAGGAAAGTAGGCCAGACTTACCTATAGGAGGAGGAGGAGACGAAGTGAACCAAGAAGAAGGAGGGGAATAAGCTGACAAGTAAGACAAAGGCGAAGTTACATAGTAGAAGGATCCCCCTACAAAGGCTGAAACATTGAAGAAAAGGAAGGTTTCCCCGCAGAAACCCTCAACACAAAAGAAGACCCAAGACAATAATCCTTAGTCGAATAATGTGCTCACAGTGGACGATGTTGATCTCATCATCACAGTCGTGGAGGACGCCTCAGAGGATATCCTATAGAGATATGAAGCGAAGCAAGAAACACTGTATGGCAAAATAGATAAGGAGGTCAAGGACATACAACAAGCTATCCATTTGAGTCATGCAGTACCTACTGTGCCTTCTTCAATGGAAATTGCAGAATTGGGGGATGATCCCACCCAATTACGAAGATTAGCAGATGCAAAAGAGGCTCGAATTCGTCGAGTCCAAGAAGAAATGGATAAGGCTACAAAATTCATGAAGCAAGAAAATGAGGAGGTCTTAGAGAAACTTTGAGTTGTGCAGTAGGAGAAAGATGAAATCAGGGCGATGTTTGAGGAGAACAAAGCGAAGATGCAGAAAGAAAAAGACTAGCTGCTCGCAGAGTATATTGTGGTCAAAGAGGCATTGACTAAAGAACTTCACTCTGTGCCGGTCTTGACACAGGAGGAACCAGAGTCAATTGATATGCAAGTGGGGAAGCTCACCAAATCCATTCAACAAGTTCAAGCAAGAGTAATGGAGCTATAAATCCAAGCAGTGATGAGCACTCCGCAAGAAGTGCACGATCAGAGGGAAGAAGTTTCTAGGAACACAGTAGAAAGAATCAGGGCACTCACCTTAGAGTGTAAGAAACTAAGTGGTCAGAGTGCGCAGACCTATGAGCACCTTGCAAAAGACCCAGAGCTGAAGAAACTGGAAGCACAACTCCAGGAGGAGAAGCAGTAGGTAACTACCGTGCAGGCGCAGATCAAGCTGCTTACTGTAATTGAGAAAATGAAGTGATCATAGGAACAACGCGTAGTAAAAAAATAGGTCACTACCATCCAGAGAAAATTCATGGAGGTGACACAGAGACTCCATCCGGTGCAGGACGAAGCCTGCATGCTTTTTGAAGAGATTGAAGGCCAAGGCTCGTAGCTAGACAAAGTAGTTGCGATGGTAGAAAAAAGCCTGGAGGGGACTGTTACAGAGAAAGAGATTTAGGATTTCAATGAGAAAGAGGTTGTAGCAAATCAACAAGTCAAGGAAGCTTGAGCTAGGCTCGAGGCCTTCGAAGCAGGGTTGCCCAGATCTGAGTGACTCAGGATGAGTCATAGGTGAGTGTTGGGGGTCTGTTGGACCTTGACCAAGTTTTGTGGAAACATTGGTCGTGCTTGACCACTTTTGGTACTTCAAAAGGCTAGTCGAAGATGGAGCGCCCAAATGGAGCGGAGATCATGGGATCTCACTAGTTTTGTGGGCTTGTGGACCCAACAAAGGATTTTAGGGTTTATGTAATGGGTATGGGATGTCGGCCCATGGGTTTACCCATGTTTAGGCATATTTGCAAATGTATAAATAAGTATCTAAGTGATGTGAGAAGTAGATATAATATTGGCTATGTGCATAGCGTGTTTCTCTTAGTGCAAGGGATTGTAAGTTGCTTTGTGCGATTTGGTTGTGTAAAGTAAGGCTTTGTGCTATTAAGGAGTTGTCTTTGTGCCTTGACCTGATTTTGAGGAAGGTGGATCTAGTGCATTGTGCGCAAATCACCTATCCACTATGGAGTTGGGCTCTATGGATTTGTGCACAAGAGTAGATGAATGTAAGAAGCTTGAAGACTAATCAAGAAGAAGAAGAAGAAGAAGTTGGTGGACGTAGCTTCACACTGGGGTGAATAACGTATATCTTGTGTTGATGTGATTTGTGCGATGTTGTTTATGTGGTTATTTCCTCAATGTTGTTGATGTTATGTATAATGAATGCATATAATGTTGTATCTTAGTGCTTAATGATGTGAATGAATGATAGATCTGAGCTAATGTTGTGTGCTAAGTGATTGGAAGTGTTAGATCTTGATTATTACTGCGCTACTCTGTAATAAGGGTTAACTATGCGATGTAAATGAGCATCATAATCTAATGCATATTTTTGTCTAAGTTCTCTGTTAAGCATTGTAATCACATATCTGTGTCCCAACTTGGTTGTATACACTTGAGTCCTACAACCCCCCCTGCCTCTACATCGGGTGAGACTTCATTTGCTTCGAAGGTGTTGTCGAAAGGGCTAGTAGTTAGGGTTTTGTTGGTGCATTGCTGAAGAATTGAACCCTGGGCCTACCCCTGTGGCAACATATCTTTTTAGAGATGGGTTGGAAAATAGCTTAAATTAAACTTGTGACCTTTAAGTTCTAATTTAATGAGTGTGAAAGGGACAAATCAATCGACAATCTTTTCTCTTTTTGAACGAGTCAGAAAAGAGATCAACTTAGACTCATGGATGCTATTCTAACTAGGATGTAATGGGGGAGGAAAAGGTTCCCATGTATGGCTTCTGTGAAAGGCCAACAACTTATGAAGATATGAAAAAAGCTTGGGAAAACCCAAATCTTTCCAAGTCGAGGAGGATAAAATACTTGTAGAGGTTACCTTATATACAATATATTGAAGAATGCCCCTTATCTGGAAGGGTGAAGAAGAAGGAAGTCGAAGATCTACAAGATTATTCCAATTAAAGGAAACCATCCTAGGACTTGGAGGGAGCATACTCGAAGAGAGTGGAATTCTCCCTAGTGAAGAAGGTACAAAACTAGAAATGCTAAGGACATGGTCAAAAGACACATCACCCTTCAAAAGAAGAGTGGGATTTAATGAAGATTTCAAAGGCAATGTCACTTCCTTAGGCTTGTCACTCTCCAAGAGAAGAGTGGTATCGATCGAATATTGAATCAGAATGACCACTGCTTCAACTATTGTTTGAATATGATGTGAGACAACAAGGTAAAGAGATGCAACACCACCCAAAATAGGAGTGGTGTCAGTCAAATATTGCATCGACACGACTGCAGGTTGAACAGGATGTGAGACAACAAGGTCAAGGGATGCATCAACCCCTAAAGGAAGAGGGGTGTCAGCCGAAGATTGCATTGGCATGACTGTTGTATCAACCAAAGAAGGTTGGGAATCCAAAGACGACTTGAAACCCGAAGGGCCCCTAGGAAAGGACCACTCTTCTTGTACCACAATAGTAGCAGGGCACAAATGAGTAAGGTTGTCTCCTTTGTAAAGTCTACAAAGGAACTTGGGCTTACATCTTACATGTCTAGGCTTCTCAATCGTATGAATGCCCCCAACATGACTTACAGAGGCTAGTAGTAAATATCCAACATGACGAGAAAAGGTTGGTGATGAATCCCCAACATGACTGGCAGAGGTTGATGATGTATGTGCAATGTGACTAGAAATGACTAGATTTGTGCCCCCAACATGACTTGCAGTGGCTGGTTGTTGGTCTTCAACGTGACTAGCAGAGGTTGTCAACCAATCTTCAACATGACTAATAGAGGTTGGTGATATAATACTAGCATGTGGCTGACCCTCACAAGACGCAGTCGAGGAAGGTAGGATCTAAGAATCACTAAAATAGGAAGTGTGGAAAGGAATGGACCGTCGTATCGAAATGGGCCTATTGGACATGGCGTAAACATGGTGACTCTATGTCAGGAAGTTGAAAGTACCCATAAGGGAAGAATATATTCCGATATTGATATTCTCAGTTGTCGGCTAAGAATTGTCGATCACAAGGATCGACGATCCAAGAGATGCATTAGGACTAGATCACACAAAGGATAATTGATCGATTGTCACATTCTTCCCTTCATGAGGAAAACAAAGAGTACGGAAGACAGACGACACGACGAAAATCATAGCATAAGTCCAATTGCAACCTAGTAATAGGTTATAATAAAGAGGCGCACCAACTACCTCTACTTCTACCTCTACCATCTTCCCACCTGACTGGACCGGAAAGGAAGGGAGAATACTGTGAGGGCAAAAGGAATGATCGTCAAAAGCAGTCAACATGTTCAATGACTTGGAAAGAGTCGGAGAACTGAGAGCTTTCCAATATACTAGGGACATCACACACGTAGCAACACCTTCATCAACAACCACACGTTTGATGGTATACTTTGATTACTCCATGCGGATTTTGAATGCGACATGGTAAGGCAAACGAGACTTAATATCTGTGACATCAAACTTGATAACTTTTTAGAAAATGGGTTCTAGAGCTCCTAAAGCAGAGAGTAAGGCATTCGTCTGTGAAGGACATGTTTGGAGTACCTCCAAAGCTGACATCGCACAAGGGGTTTGACCCAGGTCCTCAACAATAGAGTAGTTTTAGGTGGCTCTAGCATTTGGATTATGGGTAGAGCGCTTGAGTACTCCTTTCGAAATATGAGGTGATGGCTCTAGTTTATCAATCTGTAAAGTCGTACCCGGAGTAGGAGGAGGATATTCTAGACTAGGAATAGTTTGTTTATAACTATAGTCTCGAGATCGAGTGGCTACATTAACTTTCACAGCGACTATATTGATACATAAATGGTTTCCATCTTGCGACTGTTGGTTTTTTCCCTCACCAACCGCATTTTTGACGTTTGAGGAGATCGAGGCTAAGTGTTGATTATGTGGGAATGGATTCGTCAGCACAGAGGGCAATTGAGCTAATAGCCTCGCAGATTATGCAAGTTTGGGGCATAAATGGGTAAGGTGATCATTTGTGCAAAGATTACAGGGAAAATTCACCTTACACATTTCTCATTTGACATATTTAGCATTATTACCCATCTTCTCATTATTATTATTGTCCTTGGGTTTATTACCATTTTTCCCAACCTTACAATTATTATGTCCTTTATTCTTATTCCTTCCTGGTTGCTGGTTACCATTCAGGTTGGCCAATGATTGCACAGAGTGTACATCCACCCACTGAGTGGGGTTGGAAGAAACATATGAGGTTGGTCCTCCTGCAGAATGGCTTAGAGATAAATTTTTCATTTGGCTTGTCACCGAGTCTGTGAACTTTACATTGGCGGCACCTACAATGCCATCGGCATGAGTTCCAAGATTTTGTCTCGGGTCGTAAGTTGACCGTGGTGGTTCTAGAAGAAGGTGGTATAACATCCTAGACTGAGCGTATATCAAGTCTAACTAGTGGGCTCTAAAGATCGCTTCTTCCTTAGTGGTGACCCCATAAGTAGAAACTTCCTTCGAGATAGAAGGGTGCAAAGACTTAAGAAGCCATTCTAAAAGAAAGGCTGGGGGTATAGAGGTCTTAATCAACCTCTTCTATCTATGCCACTCTTGGATATGGTCCGAGATATGAGTGGAGGTATCCTGGCATAAAGTAGACAACAGTTATAGGCCAAAATCATAACGAATGGGAAACTGGAAGTGGTTAAGAAATACCATCACCAACTGACTAAAAGTCCCATATGACCCCCTAGGTAGCTCAATATACCATTTCGTAGCAACTTCCATGATCATGCGTTGAAATAATCTCAAACGAATAGAATCATCATTAAGGGAGTTTGATGAGCACCAAAGGTGAAAGGTAGTGACGTGATCACCAAGATCCTTTCCATTCTTACCGTCGAACTTAGGGATGTCCAAAGGAATTTTGGTGGGGATAGGGGGCCATGTAGGATCATGACTCATAGGGTCATTCATTAACTTAGACAAATCTAGCAGGTTAAGCATGTCCAGAAAAGGGAGACGGGGTTGCGACATCTGGCCCCAAACTCCCGAGAAAGATTGTGCTTGCATATTTGCAGGCCATCCAGGGTTCTAGTAAAAACCATGGCCCCGTCTGACATTATAAGGCCCTCCTCCAGGATGATTCATATAGGGTTGGTTAGGCATCATTCTAGTAGGAATGTTCTATTGAGGGTTATAGAAATTTCCCCCAGCCGGATTGGATCCAAGTTGGGGGTTGCCCAAAGTGTGAAACTAACCTCCTCCGAGTTGGAATCTAGAGGATAGAGGTGGATTCGTCATGCCAAAAGTACTGGTTGAAATCTGCACCGAGGAGGTAGGGTTGTAGGATGGAACTTTAGCCAAAGCTTGTCCGCCAGGTTGGTTGCTCCACCTAGAAGTAGGAGGATTGGACCCAGGGTTAAAAGAAGAAACACCTCCCATATTAGGAGTCATTTGAGGGATTTGAGATCCACCAAACGAAAAAGGAGTGTAGGGAGATGTACTTCCCCCAAGGCCAATGCTAGCATTAGGGCTAGCCGCTGGGATGGAGTTTGAAAACTGTGAAGTGAAGATGTGCATACCATAAGAAAAGGGACTAGAAGCCATAGGGACGGACTGAACATTGTAGCTCAGTGAGTGGCCAAGAGACCCAAAGGGGTTCGAGGCAGTAGCATGAGCATTTACTATAGGCCGAGCCATAGTAATGATAGGTACCTCCGACACTACAACCATAGAGGTCGTAGGAGTCGAAGGGGTGCCATTAACTATAGTGGGTATGGGAGTCGAAGGGCTCCCATAATTCTGAAGACTAGGTTCAGTACTCATCCTTATAAAATCACAAGTTTGAATGGTGGATGTGTGTGTACCACGTATAATAACTCTACGCCTTTTAGAAGGCATGGGCACAGAATCCGATGGTAATTTCAACAAGCGATGGGACCGAAGGGGAGGCTGGTCTGAGTCCATGATTACTTAAGACTCTAAATATAAAAAATATATCCTAAGGCCAACTAGTAATCAAAGAACACACCAAAATTCAAATGACCAATATGCAAGCAAACAGGGTAAAGTGGCTAAGTGGCCTCCATCCCTAAAGAAGGCATGTCTCGACCAAGAGGGGCCTGAGACTCCCTGCTAAAGATAGGAGGTAACAAAATCATTTATAAGGGCCCTCATGGGCTTGAAAACCAGTCAATCAGATCCCCTTGGAGAGGTAATCCTCCATAAAGGTTGTGTGATGTTCGACCCTTATCTGACCCAGGGTACCTACAGAATAACCCCTGCAAGTAACCTATGAGACACCTATGTCAAGAAATTAATAAACCACTGTATAATCAATGCAAAGGAAAGAAGTCATAATTTAGGTCCACCGTATGGGCATGGTAGTGAATCCCAAAAACTTGAAAGCACCACCTCTCACAGAGGTAAGGGCACTAACAACATCCCCAGATATGAATAGATCCCTAGAAATATCTCTGACGCTAGGAAGGTATCGGGGGGATATCCCTTCAACCAACTTCTTGCGACCTCATGATTAACTCCGGTGTGAGCGGAGCCTCCTGATATTACCAATTATACAATGGATTTCTCCACTCCACTCCGACACATATGTTGATTTAATTGCCTTGGAGATGTTTACTCACAAAATCCTATTCCAAGACACTAAATCCCAGGCTAGTTTGTGCACCCTAGAAAATAAAATCGTGACTAATAAATTTTAAATTATAGGGTTGATTTTATTTCCGTGATTACTAAAAAAGGTATGGTAGTGAAACTCATGGTGTTATGACTCTGAAAGACAAGTAAATATGAAAATAATGCAAAGTCCTAACTTTAACTTTCAATGAATGATATGCTTCTAAAAACGATGCAATTTTCAAATTCAATTCTGCAATTCAGAAGTAAAAATGCAATCTTTCAATATATGCACTAAGCTAATGATAAAAAAAACTAAAAAGAAAAAAATGCCAAGCGATGAAAAATGCCTATTTTTATTTTTATTTTCAATATATCAAAACTGAAAATGCATGGACTGAAAAGTAACTTGATATATAGCCCTACTGTGTATAAAATGTTGATTAAGGTTGGTTGTAATTGATGTCAACCCTTGAAGAAAGTCCGATAGCACAAAGGTTTTGGCGATGGACCCAATTTTTTTTGATGTAAAGATGACTCATTATTGTATTGTCATGGTTGATAATAAGTAGAAATGTATGAGCTCCAAAGTGGTCCCCTTATGGTGAAATCCCTCACAGGAAGATGCTTTGCAGATTGAGTTATCCTAGAAGTATGGTTAGAGAACACATGATTATTTTTGTAATAATGAGATGAATGTCAGTGAAACTATCCTATATGGATATTTCTTGTCATGCCATTTCTGGTGGTATGTGGAATGTCACATAAATCCTCACAGTTTGAGAGTTATGGCCTTATGAAGTTGGAGGACCCTCATATGTCATCTAGAAGCCCCAAAAGGTCAAAGTAGTCAAAGTGGTTTAAGAGATTTTAGAAGGTAAATAATAAAGTGAAGTGATGAGTGTACTATAATTC
>SNQJ01S0139935.1:12719-25307 GCA_010110895.2 Picea sitchensis | reverse complement strand
TGCACTAAAAAAATGATCAAGAGCAGCCTGCTCTGATACCACTGATCCAGATTATTTTCGGCACGAAATGAGAGAGGAGATATAATAAATAAATGCACAGAGATATTGCAGATGTTCAATAATATAACAGAAATGTATCAGAGATGCAACCATAAACACAGATATACAGTAATACACGATTTCTATTAATGAAATAAATGTACAAAGACTGTAAAAATATAGAGTGAAAGACTCGCTAGAATGGTGGCAGCTTATCTCTGAGAAGAGATGTGACGGCTACTCGCATTCGCAAGAAGATGATTACAATGAGGCTCTGAAGGCCCTTTTTACAATAAACGGGAATTCCAAAAGTCCTAGACATCCAAAAACCTAACCCTAGGAGATGAAGCGCCAAAATTCATGTGGGCCCCATTTGGGTAAGTGAGTACATCAACTTCCCGGGGTCGTAACGTTTGCATACAATCTCTGTTTTAGGCGTGTGATAGCTCGTTGGAAAGGTATTGTCGATGAGATTCATTTTGAGGGCTCAATAATGTCTTCAGCTATCATTGAGAACCTCGATCTCGAAAAACCTTCATTTGGACTCTCAAAATGGCCCCCGAAGTTAAAACCTGCTAAAAATAGTAAATTGCCAAAATGGCCAGAAAATTGTTTTGAGCCATTTGGAAAAGGTGGGTGGCCACCGATATCCACCTGGATCATAAGGTTTTTCATTTCCCCATATATAACTCTATCTTTCTCAAACATACCATTTTAATAGAAAACCTCGAGTGAGACAACCAATTATAAGTTTGACACTAAAGCCTTTAATAAAAGGAATTACCCAAAACATACCTTTTCAACTTTTATGAGGAATTCAAGATATTTTGTAAGGTACCATATCTATTATAATAGCCGAAAATAGAAATGTTGCAGAGAATAAAAATGGAACCACAACACCAAAATAATACCTTTCTTGATAGGAAACAATGTTCACTTGCCTCTTCAATGGGGAAACCTCCAGCAGAGCAATGCTCTATTACAATAATTCTAGAGAAAAAACTTATCATGCCTCCTAATCTTATTTATACTAATTATATCTTCTAACTAACCTTCTAGAGGAAGATATTTCTAGAAGAGAAACCTTCTATTAGGTATGCTTACATTGACTTGTTCTCATATATTAAATAGGCCTTATAAACTAATGTCGGCCTTTATTACATGAAAAATATATTATTCTACCTACATGAGGGGTTAGGGAGGATAGGTCCCTAAAATTCCCTCCCAGTTGAAAAATAACCTTTTCCTCAAGGCTTGAGATGAGTAAATTGTTGCAGAATGGTAGCAGGATCCCATATGGCATCTTCTGGAATTGTATCTTTCCATTTCACTAACACTTCTTGGATGGTGTGCTAAAGGAGATAATGTTCAAACTATTCCAAGATTGCTTGGAGATGTAACCAAATGGAACCTTATTTATCCAACTCAGGGAGATGGGTTTGAGTGTGGAACTTAGTTCTAATCACCTTCTTTAAGCATGAAACATGAAAAATAGGATGGAGCTTAGAATCACTAGGAAGATCCTATTGGTAGGAGATGGGCACCATACACTTGAGAATGGAATAAGTACCATAAAATTTGGGAGAAATCTTTTGACAATGGTTAAATTTGAGTGAATTCTTCTTATAAGGTTGCAGACGCAGAATCACCTAGTCCCATTCAACAAATTGACATTCAAAACGACCTTGATCAACTTGTTTCTTCATGTGATTTTGAGCCATCGCCAAATTATTATTGATGGTACGGAGAATGGCCTTGAGTACTGTAATATTTTTTTCATTTTCCTGAACCTTAGAGACACCTGGGATGTATGAGAGAACTGATGGTGGATTTTTTCCATATACAACTTCAAAAGGATTCATGTGAGTGGTTGTATGGTAATATGTGTTGTACCACCATTCAGCTAGTGGTAACCACTGATCCCATTGATGTTGGCGGTCAAATGAAAAACACCTTAAATATGTTTCCAAACACGTGTTGACAATTTTAGTTTGGCCATCAATATGGGGATGATAGGCTGTGCTGAGATGTAATTGGGTGCCATGTAGCTTGAACAATTCTTGCCAAAAATTGTTTGTGAACATGGGATCCCTGTCAGAGACAATAGAATGTGACATGCCATGAAGTTTGAAGATATTATCCATGAAAACTTGGGCCACTATGGATGTGGTGAAGGAATGTTGTAGAGGGAATAAATGAGAACATTTGGAAAGGCAATCAACCACCACCATGATGACTTTCTTGTTACCATATTTAGGGAGGCCCACAATGAAATCCATAGAGATATCCCACAAAATAGAAGGGGGAATTGGAAGGGGTTGGAGTGTGTCATGGAATTTGAATGTTTTTACTTTGTTGCATTGATATACATCACATTCAACCACAAAGGTGTGGATTTCTTAATTCATACCATCCCAGAAAAAAGAACATTTGACCCTTTCATAGGTTTTGGTAAACCCTGAATTCCCAACGATGGGTGAAGCATGAAGCTCAGAAATCACCGTAGATTTAATTTTTTATTGTTTTCTTAGATAGAGAAAGGCTTTTTAGTGAAGCTCATCATTATGCCAAGATTACCTTGGAGAGGCTGGGGAATTTTCTTGCAATTGTTGGATCATGAGACATATTTTGGGATCTTGCAACCATTCCTTACAAGCAGTTTGGAGCCAATTGGGTACAATGAAGGAGAGGGAAAAGAGGGATAAGGATGACAAAGATACAGGGCATGCAAAATAACAAACATTTCCTTTTTATAGATGGATTGGCCCAAATGTCCGTCTAAATTTATTTTTTTGGTGAAGGCCAAAGGCCAACAATCTTGCATGAGGACTGTCCCAATTCCTTTTTCGGAAGAATCACATTCCAAGACAAAAGTCTTGGTGAAGTTGACAAGGGCTAGGACCGAAGTCATGCACATAGCATCTTTCAAGTCTTGGAAGGATTTATCAACTACTAGAGTCCAAGTGAAGGCATTATTTTTAAGGAGAGTAGTGAGAGGTGCTACAATTTTTCCATAATTCTTAAAAAACTTGTGATAATAACCAGGTAAACCTAGAAAGCCACACAAGATCTTAAGAGTTTTTGGGCGAGGCCAATCCTACATAGCTTCAATGTTCTTAGGATCCACCCATACACCATCCTTGCTCACATTATGACCGAGGTACTCCACTTCTGAGGCTCCAAAGGAAAATTTAGATTGTTTAAGGAAAAAATGATTCTTAAAGAGTATATGGAGAACTTGATCCACATGGTCGAGATGGGATGTCCAAGTTTTACTATAGATGAGAATATCATCAAAGAAAACTAAAAAAAAATGATGGAGAAAAGAATGGAAGACATGATTCATAAGACTTTGGAAGGTGCAGGGGGGATTACAAAGGCCAAAGGGCATGACCACGAATTCATAGTGACCCTCATGAGTTCTAAATTTATTCTTGTTAATGTCTGCTTCTTTCATACGTATATGCTGGTAGACAGAACGTACCAAGACCACTCACTTCATCCAAGAGATCATCAATAACATGAATGTGAAGCTTGCCTTTGATGGTGAGTTTATCAAGGGAATGAAAATCAAGACACATGTCCCAAGTAAATTCTTTCTTGAGTAACATGATGACAAAAGAAGAATAGGGTATGGTACTAGGGAAGATAACACCCGCATGAAGCAATTCTGGTATGGTTTTATCAATTTCATTCTTTTGGGAAAAGGGATGATGATAAGGAGGAACATTGGGAGGAACAATTTTGGGAACAACAGGAATGGAATGATCATGAACACCAAGGGAAGGGGGCAGTCCTTGAGGAGTGGAAAAAACATCTTGGTGTTTGGATATGATATATTGGAGGTCAGGATGCATGGGGGGTGTCTCAACTACTTGAATGGAATGGAGTTGAGAAATAATACATGAATGACCTTTCTTGAGAATTTTTTCCAATCAATGGGAACTGATGATCTCAGTATAACCTGTTGTGAGTCCTTGGATTTGATATTGTTGTCCCTCTTGGTGGAATTGCATGATTAATTCCTTAAAATCCATGAGAATGGGGCCTAGAGTGCATAACCATTCAACACATAGCACAATGTCACAACCACCCATGCCGATGGAAAACATATGATATTTAAGGTGGTACTATCCTATTTGAATATGTACATTTTCAAAATATCCCACCACATTTCACGGAACCTCCATTGGCTATCATGATTTAAAAATAATTGACATCATGAATATAGCAATTGGTTTCATGGGAAATGCGGCGGTGAATAAAATTATGGGTGCTTCCACTATAAAAAAGGATGATGAATTTCCTATGCTTAATATAGCTAATGACCTTGAGGGTTTGTGGAGAAGATAAGCCAATGAGGGCATGCAATGAAATTAGAGGGTCAACTTCAGGTGGGTCAGCGGGATCTGTAGGAGAATCTGGAAGGGGTAGCTCTTAAGTAGGGGGATTTTGTTCCTTACACTTGTGACTGGGAAAATATTTTTCATCACAATTATTGCAATGACCCTTGAGTTGGCACTCATCCATTTATGCCTGATTTAATTTCTATAACTTGAGGGGAGTGGCAATGGGGGAAGGATTTGTGGGGAAAGGGAGAGGAACAAATGATGATTTTTTGTTCTGGGAAAAAACAACTTGTTGGGATTCTTTGGGATGTTTAGTAGATTCCAACCAAGTTTGAGGGAAATCCATGAGGACTTGTGCTTGGATGTCATCCTTTAGACCACTAATAAAACATTCCCATAAGAACACATCTATCATACCCTCCATTCTAAAGGCCAAATGCTCAAATAATGTAATAAAGTCTTCCACTATGTCTCACTATTTCAACTTGGTAAAATGTCCTAAATAGTGGGTGTCAGTGTCAAAGTGTTCATAAAGATCTACAACAAATTGGGTCCATGCAATATACCCCTAGCAGGCATTTTTATGCCATTTCCACCATTTCCAGCATTCAAGATATAGATAGAGAACAACATAATGAAGTTTGGCCAACGCATCGATAATTTCATGCAGAGAGAAATAATTCTCCATTTGAGTGACCCAACCCATGGGGTCAAATCCATAAAATTTATTGACCTCAACTCAGGGAGGACGGGAGTCACAATGAAAGGACTTGGATTGAAAAAACATAGAATGGGAGGAATCAACACCATATAAGTGGGATGGTTGGTCTGATAAGGAAGGGCCACTAGGGTAGTTCAACAACTAGTTGACAACATACTGGAGGCTAGAAAATTCTCCCATAAATTTGGCTTCCATGGCATCAAATTGTTGTTGGACGTGTGTGTATAATTTTTCAATGTGGGAATTGGTGGAAGAAATACCAGAAGTCACTTGGTTGATGGTATCCTTGGTTTGAGTGATGGTAGCTTGCAGTTCTTAGTTGTGAGTGGTGGCCATTTGGATATGAGGGGTTCCTATAAGGGAAAGGGGATGGGTGGGACCACATAAAAGAAGGACTTATAAGTGATAGGTACCACGATGATTAGGGAGAAAAAGGGGAATATAATAGGAGAGGTGGAAAATAGGGGTGTCGGGAAAAGGGGTCGGGTCCACTAAAAAAAGGATTGAAAATGAAAGGTACCATTGTGATCATGGAAAGGAGATGAATCCAATGGGATAGGTCCCGAATAAGGGTAACGACAGGACCACTATACTCTTTTTTTTCTCCTATGAAGTTATACTTCGATCTAAAAAATACTGCAGTGTTGAAAGGCCCAAATTATTAACAGGAAAAAATGTGTAGTAATTTCACAACCAAGATGCAAGAGGTAAAGTTGCATGACAATAGATCTTGTTTTTTTGTTACTGTTTCTATCCCAAGGGTTATAGTATTCATATTTTTTACAGACAAGGGTTTTCCCTATGCTATAAATCTCTGATATACTTGTGGGTTACAACAATAGTACTCAACCCAATATCTCAGGGAACCAAATAAGGAGGCTAGATCGTGCCCTTATCCATACTACCTGACTACCCAACTACTAGAGAGTATCTTCTCAAATATTTTTCTCAGTGGAGCTATAGCAGTTAGGTGACCTATTGGTTTATCTACAAAGGGCTTCAAGATATCTAGGTCAATATATATACATGTGTTTTTTGATGTGCTACCACTCGAAGGGGTACCAACAAGGGTTACAAGGGTGGCCAACAATGTGTGCTTAAGTACCACTTGTAGTTCCTACGTGTATGCTTCCCCAACCGCAAATTTATGTGTTGAATGATAGATATTTATATCTTTAAGATGTCGAAGAGTTATCTGATACCACTTGTAAGGTACTAGATCTATTATAATATCCAAAAACATAAATATTGTAGATAATAACAACAGAACAACACAATATATGAAACCACAACACCAAAATAATACCTTTATTGATAGGAAACAATGTTCACTTGCAACTTCGAGGGGGAAACCTCTAGCAGAGAAGCGCTCTATTAAAATGATTCTCAATAAAAAACTTATCATGCCTCCTGCTCTTATTTATACTAATTTTATCTTCTAAAGAACCTTCTAGCGAAGGATCTTTCTAGAAGCAGAATATTCTATTAGGTATTCTTACATTTTCTTGTTTTCATTTATTAAATAGGATTTATAAACTAATGTTGGTATTTATTAATATTAGAGAAAACAATTCCATACTACATGCATCTTGCTTGGATGGCTTTCCATTTCCCTCTGCAGACCTCATCTCCCCCTTTTTTGTGCACTCCAGAGCTTAAAGTACTCATTTTAAAACATGTACGCAACCTGCCATTTATGCAACACACGTACATACGTGGGATGCTCCACTACAACCCACATACATCAGGTTTCCTTGCCATGTCACGAGATCCATGATCCTTCACCTTCCATCTACTATAAACACTCCAACTTGACCCTTCAATTCCATTCAGAGGCTATAAATTGAGCCATATCCAAGCATTGGTAATACACAATTTATCATTGAGAGCAAAGACACTCTGGAAAAATTTCACCTCAATTGAGTTTGCATCCCTTTGTCCTTGAAAGTATGAACTTATTGTGTTCAACCCCTATGATATTACTATCTTGGGATGGAGAACCTCATTGACTCCTACATGTGATATTTCCTTTTTGGAGGATTGAATTGGTGGTCCCAGTTGGAGGGATTTAGTTTCTCGATTTTGATATGTGTTGTTACAGAAGTTTGTCACCTGTGTAATTTTGTTGATTACATTAATAGAAATACTATTTTATTGTCCAATTCATATCTTGCAAATATTTGTATTGATTTCCATGGGTGTATTTGCAATGTATGTTAATGGATTATGTTGATTTATATGTTAACATTATATATCATTACCACATGCTTGCGTATCTTGGTTTTTGAAGACAAGTTGCAAGTTTAAATCTTTGGGTTGTGTGCTCAACAACGGTCTTCTTTGGACGTTTGGAAAAGGTAGGCTTCTAGACTTCTCTTGTTATCATTTCATTTATACAACATACTTGAGATTATAGTTGATTTCGAGTGTCATTCCTTCTATTGTGTTTTTCCCCTAGCCATGGAGAGATTTTCCTTGTAACAGAATTGGAGAATCCACTAGGGTGATCTCCTTTTTAGGGTATTGGGTGTTTTTCTCATTTTATTTCTCTCTGTTTGCATGAGTTTCTCTATCGTTTGTTTCTTGACAACCTATATTTTTCATTAGATATGAGTTTATTAGATTAACCCTTTCCCAGGTAGTGTCTTCCTTTACATACATGGGATTTCCCTTGACAAGCCACATACATACACGAGTTGTCTTCCTTTAGGGCGCATAGATATGTAAGTTGTCTTCCTTTAGGGCACGTACACTATCTCTTTAGTCTTATTGGATGATTTTGGTGTTTTTTGGGTGATTTTTGTTTGTTTCTAAGACTTCTTGGGTCCCTATTCTAATTGTTAAGTGCCTACAAAGTGATAGGAAGCCACTTTATTGGTAAATTATTGGGAGGAATCTTTGTCCTTATTTTTGTTTCCCTTGCATTTTGGGTCTGGGTAGTCTTGAGCACTCAACACACCCTAAAAATTCTATGTTCATTTTCTACTTTTTGGGTACCACTTGATCCTGTGCACTGTCTATTTCCACTTCAGTATGAAACTATTGCCTACACTTATCCTTCTATGATTTCATGTTTGAATTATTTAAATCTTGCTTGAACATATAAAGAATCATCTTAAATTTAAATGGGATTTAACAACTACTTAAGGAATCAACAGTCTAAATCTTTCCCCAACACGCTTAGGAAATTCGACATCGGGAAAGGATAAAAGTGACGAAGATCACTTGAGAAGTTAAAAATCACCGAGTGTCGATCTTCATTGGCGTCAGTGGACGAAAGTTTCTCTTTCTTGCAAATGAGCATTGGTAAGAACATCGCCAAAGACCCATCCATTCAACTTTGGTAGGAAAATGAAAATATTAAAGGGTAGCGCAAGGAGAGAAGTGGTATTGCCGACTGTCGACTCCCGAAATGACTTCGGCATCAGAGATTTACAAAATGTAATTCATGAAGAAAACCACACATTAATTTTCTATTTGAATCACCGATCCACAGTGTCTTATGTCGACATTAGCAATTATCTATTACTTCTAGCCCTGCTCCAGCATAAATAAAGTCCCCAGTGAAATCATACCTGTCGGAGTTCTAGATTTTATGTTTTAAATATTTTAATAGCAGGAGTCAACAAAGCCACGTCAACATTAATCGACATTAGAGGATTCAAAAGGAACATATCAAAGAAATTACAAAACGGCTTCGAACCGATGGTAATTACATATCAAAGAAATTACAAAGCAACTCAGAACAATGGTAATTACAAAATCCCTTGATTTTCTAGAAACTTATATAAAAGGAAGAAACGTGGTAGATTCACATACAAAAAGAAACACGATACATTCAAAACGCTTTCAAATTTTCATATAATTAAAGCTCCTGCCGAAGATCAGGTTACATACAAACAAACAATGTCAACGCCTTGACCAACCAACCCGGTTACAGTGAGAATATGAAAACCCTTACAACAAAAGGAAAACTATCAAGCGTTGCTTTGGAGGATGCAAAGCAAGAGGCTGTCCATTATGTATCTCCTGCACAAAGACCTTTCCCCAGACTACTCCTCGCGTCTTGTAGTGTTTTCTTTTCCTCCTCCCCGTCATCCTCTGTACCTCACGAAGCTACACAATTGTATCTTGTGCTTCCCAAAGACATATTTGAATCCAAACTATGCTCCCTTCGCTTCCCTGTGACACCAATACCTCATGGTTCTTCGCCACCAACTGGCTCCACAACTCTCTATTTTCTTGGTAGAGTTCATCTATGGCAGGTTGGGCCCACTCTAAATGTTGGATGGAACTCATGATGGGAGAGACCAGTTCCTTTTCCCTTCCCTTTCATCTCTCGCTTCCTCTACTGGTAGTTCTGATAGGTTCCGACCAATTAGTGTGCATCGTAGACCCCTCAGCGGCTAGATGTACACTCAGATTAGCTGGGAGGCGGCCTTCTTCCCCTTTTCCCTTATATTTCCTAGGCCTTCCCCTTCTCCGTGGTGTCCGCTCCTGAGAGGGCATCACCCCCATCATATATATTTCAGATGTACTTCTCTCCACCCCCACCTCTACTTGGGACACTGACACCATTTCCGAGCAAAGGTCGGTACCTCCAGTTGGAGCTTCAGGGGCACTGGAATCCAATAAGAAAGAGTCTCGGGCACGCTGGGGCTCAGACCTGACACTCTGGCTACCTCGCAAACCCCTTCTCTTGATTAAAGGGGATCCCATAATGAAACAACATAGTGACTTAGACACCTGTGGATGGTAAAGGACTACTACACAGAGTTTCTCCACAATTAAACTCTCAAGACCAGCATTACAGATGTATAAACTCGACATATGTGTAGTATTCCCCACATAATTCCTACAATTTATAGTGGAATGAAGCAGTGAAATAGAGCGTGCCAAAGAACGCTCACACCTCGCGACAAGATTTCTTGAATATTTTAATGTGTCATAGCTTCCTGACGGATGCAACCCAGAATGCATAAAGTTTTGTCGATCAGAGTTGCAGGGAATATACGGTACAATCATTCTAATATTTTTTAAACTCCCCAGATTCCATTATTAACGAATGATAGTTGACACACTTGGTGATACAACTTCTAGAGGAACAACTCACCTCAACCTGAGGCATTTGACAACTTCCTTATTATGATATCCAACATTTTGGGAGCATACATGCACACGCTTGACTCTGGTGTCTTTTCCCAACCCCAAAGGTTGAGCGACTACTGTGACGGTTTCGATGATCATATCTATTGTACTTGATTTTCCATGCTATGGCACACTGACGTAACTCATTTAAACCGAAGAAGAGAGGTGACGTGGACAAGGACATCATAGGTCATTCAAAGAGATGACTGGGATCACATAAGTATTCAATGATTGAGACTAACGAGCTCCGCAGGTATGCATTGGTCTATTCTGTTTGTTTGTACCTTATTATATGTTACTTGATCACTAAACTTACTCAACCCTGATTGCAGGAAAGATCCTCCCGACTACAAAATGAATCTTTCCCCGTGACCTCGCCGAAGAACTCCAAAGAAACATCGAAGTCGAATCAACAAGAGAAATGAAGGATATCAACCTCCCCGAGTTCGACACCCCCGATAAATTTATCAACTTGAGCGGCGTAGTCAAGTTGCATTATGAACAAGACTCGCTATGGACCGAAGATCTTGCAAATATAACCAATGCAAGGCTAGGGCACGTGCAACAATTCACAGAACATCCGATTAGAGCCCGAACCATGCTACAACATTTGAACTCCATTTTAGTAAATTATCGAGCGCATGCAGCGGACATGAGGGGAATATATGCGGCTCTGATGGAACAACAAAAATTTCCATGGGCCCAAACTTGTGAAGAACTGTTTATCAACTGGTCTTAATATGAGAGAAGTCACCCTTTCCAAGAAATATCTCGGGTTGAATGTTAAAGAAACTATTAGAAGATAACGCCACGTGGCAATTTTTTCTTTGCTTAAACTGCACTTAGTCGTTAATTTTAGTTAAACTTTATATTATAAATAAAGAGATCGACCAATTAGTTAGAGGTCGATGGTTGTTGTAAGAACTCTTTCTTTTGGTTGGTAAGAATTAGTTTGAGACTGCTATGAATTAAGAAGTCCTTCTAGACCAAAGACAAACTATTTTCATCAAATGCATGTGATTGGACTTGGAGAAGAACTACTTCCTATCCTGTTTCATGAATGATGCAGTAATGAGTAAGAGAAATTAATTATGTTGTCAAGTTATCTGGTGCAATGTTTTGATGCTATTTTCTTTAATGATGAAGATAAATTGTTGTGTTATTATGAGATGAATAGTTATGGTAGATAAATTATTTTTCTTGCCATTATCTTGTTACATATTTGCTTTCTTTATGATAATTAGTTTCTTAGAAAGTAATTGGATGCTCACATGGTTAATGTATTATTATTAGGCTTGTCGTATAGAATCATTGTCTGCATGTTTGAGCAACGGGTTATCCCAAGATCAACCTCTTCCCCAGTAGTTAAAACTTAATCTTGTTTGTTGTCAAGTTGGTTTATACTGGATTGCATCTCTCATACCAGCCCCACCCAAGAGAAAATATAGAAGAGAACAGTCCTAACTGAAGGAAGAGCCTTCACAAGAAAACACAAAGCCCATCGATAAATTGGTCAGATCGCAAGATCTGGAGAACCATTCCATATTCAAACGTTGTAGAGTCTAATTGGGCCTCGGTGGTAGGTTTGGTTCCTACTATTGAGTCAAGGGATTTAATCCCCATCAAAATAATTGGCGCTAGGAGGGCATGTGAATGAATGGTTGAATATATATTTTATATAGCATTTCAAATAACCTACAGATTTGTAACGGTCCACATGCATGGCTAGTCATTCAACAAATATCCCACACATGTTGAGTACTCTCGAAGCGGGTAACTCACCCCATCTCGAGGAAGAAACTTTTCACCCTAAAATACCTTATGCTCTTCCTCACGAGGAAGTAAATCAATTCAGGAGAATCACAAGAGCCTACGCCCGGTAGATCGATGCGTTGTCCTTAGCTCCCATACTCCCTCTAAGAAAAAAACAAAGAAGACTAGTGGTTAGCACTCCCAATGAGTTTTTCGTACACTCTGTAGAAGACTTAATAGATTCTGCGACCATCAAAATCCAAGAACCTCTTGATTTGATACCTGAAACGCCAGTCGATGACATCTCCGAGCCAAACAAATTTTTGGAAGAAGAGTTTGACTCAGATTCCAAAGATATGGAAGGTAATAATAACCATGAGGAAGAAGGGGAAATCCCACTTCAGAACAACCAACCTTGGTTGTCCGGAGACATCGCGGTCGTTCCTGGACGAGTACATAATCTTCCCCGAAACCTGGAGAAGTTGCTTCCCAAGTACGACCCCGAGACTTCACGTTTACCTGAAGATCATATCAAGAAGTTCATACTCGTGATTAGACTCATGACCATTCAACATGAAT